>RJWM01032183.1:0-21709 GCA_004363535.1 Dasyprocta punctata | reverse complement strand
AAAGGAATATTTGCCACAGATGTGATAAGATAGAAGTGATGTAGATATCAGGCAAGGAATGCTAGCAGCCTCAGAAAGCTGGGGTAGGCAAAGAAGGGGTTTCCTCCTAGAGTCTCGAATTAGTGTGGTCCTGCCAATATGTTGATTTTAACCATAGAAAACTTTGACTTCTGGCCTCAAGAAGTCTGAGAGAATAAATTCATAGTGTTGTAAATCACAGTTTCTTGTAATCTATTACAGTAGCCACAGGAAAGCAATGCACTCAGAAAATAATATAAAGTATGGGTCTTATTTTTTATTGATTTGACTATGTCCTAATTGTTAAAGTAAAACACCTGCTTTATTCTCATTTCAATTTTTCACTCTTACACAGGTTCACACACATGCATGCGCAAACACATATTACAAAAAGGACTTATTTTTATGACATACATATCTGATAAACTTTTTCTGAGTCATCAAAACCTGTCTGATGTTAAAAATAATCTAAGTACATATATTTATGAAAATGCAATATCATATTGTTTTTGGTTGCTCAGAATAGAATCTGCAGTTAGTCAGAACATCTGATAGCAAAATGTGCATAAATTAATGGACAACATATTCATGTTAAATGCACTTATAAGGTATTTCAGTAATTAGTAGAGTATATTCTAAATTAGTATATTTATTTCCTCTGATTCTATATGAAGAATCAAGAAATATCTCTAAAAGAAATAACAAAGATTCTAAGGTTATACATATCAATAATTAATTTTTGGACTTGTAAGAAGATATAGTAAGTAGAAAAGTGGACTTCACCCTAGACTTCAAAGTTAGAAATAGTTTTAAATTAAGTAATAATTCACATACAAGGATGTTTAAACTCCGGGGGGGGGGTATGGGTGTTAGTCCAGAGAAAAAGTAGATAAAGAAGAAAGGATTTTTAATGATATGCATCTGGTATACAAACTAAAAACAGAAAATGATTATTCTGTTGCTGAAAAAGAGAAATAAATACCAATAAGCAGTAGAACAAAGATACATAGTTTTCTAGAAGGCAAAAGGGAATATTTTAGGTATGAGTTTAAAAATACAGGTAAAAAAGTGGTAAGTCCTATAAATCTGGTGAGTGAGATAAAGATAGAAGAGGTGTAAATCTTATATCATTAACTTAGTTTTATAAAAAATGTTGTCTTTATTTTTAAAAATCTTTTTACTATTGGGCAACTGAAAGCCCTATATGGGCTACTTTTTTCTACACTGATGTAGTGTATCAAGAAAATATCATCCTTTCCATCAACTTTTGAAGAGAAGCCGAATTATTCCTTTTTAATGGTTTTATATGGCTTGACAAGGTCATTGGGTTTATATGAAGCATAGTCATAAATATGCATATGGAATAAGAGATTAAATATATCCTGTTTCATGTCTTGCTAAAAGCTCTTCTCACCTCCTCTCCATCATTACTGTGGCTCAAAGTTCTTATCCTGTCTTGGCTAGTCCATTACGAAAGCACAGTCACGTGCCTTTTATTTCTAGTTTATCTGCTCCAATTTATTTCATCCCCCTGCAGGATTTCTTAGAAATACAGATCTGCTATCTTAAGTCATTAAGTGCTCTGATGATTTCTAATAGCTTCAATAAATATTTTCCATTTCCATTTTCAGTATGGATACAATTTGATTTTCCAGGCTCATTTTATACCATGATCTCTCAATGACCCCTGGATTCCTATAACTTTGAACTGAACCCATGATTTCCAAAAGATTCTACGTCTTCTCTTATTTTAATACTATATAAATATCCTTTATCTTGCTTTGTCTTTGTAATCTGTAGTGTCAAGTAGACTTTGGTTTGTGTAATGGATTCAACATTGAATATATTTAAGAATGGGAAATTCTTATTGCTAATTCCTTAATGAACATTATAGTCTACATCGAAATTACTTCAGAAAATTTCCAGTTGTATATTTCCATACACTAAGCTGCAGGTATCACCATTAGAATGATTTTAGAATTTTCAAGTTTGCACATTACACAGTCCATATTTCAAATTAGTGTGGCATTACATTTTACATTTCAGTGATAATTTGGTGTAAACTATGATAGCATAATAAGTTAAAACACAAAGAAGCAGAATTAAAATTGCTTCAATTTTATATTCTATGTTACCACTTGAGTTTATGTTTAATAAATTAATTTTTTGATATTATACCTATTTGTTTTTTAATTTTATTAGGACATATTTTTGAAACATTATAAATATATTCATCTTAGGAATTGGTACATATATACACATTTAAATTCTCTTTATTTCTCCCTCCCCTGATCTCACTTTTCTTTTCCTCAATCCTTAGCTCCCCTTCTTATCTGTAAAAGTCTACCACCCTGTTTTCTATTGTCTTTTATTTTGTTTTTTAAATTATTTATACACTGAGTTTCTCATATAAGAAAACTATGAAATATTTAAACTTTTTGTGTTTGATTTATTTCATGAAGCATTATGGTCTCAAGCAACATACATTTTTCTTCAAATGAATCAAATTTATCTTTCTTATGTCTGAGTGGTACTCTATTGTGTATATATATCACATTTTCTTTATTCATTCATTTGTTGATAACCCGAACATAGGCCAGTTTCAAGATTTAGTGATTATGAATTGTACAACTATAAACATGGGTATGTATGAATCACTGAAATATGATGTCTTTCTCTCTTTTGGAAGGATATTTAGAAGAGGAATAGTTGGGTCAAATGAAATTTCTAATTTTAGTTATTTGAGTACTCTCCATAGTGATTTCCGCAAAAGTGAAGAATGCTATTGATTTTGATTGAATTGTATTTAATCTAGAAATCAGTTTTGGTAATATGGTCATTTTGATGATATTAGTCTGCTTACATAGAAATAGGCTGTGTCTTTTCATTTTCTACTGTCCTCTTTGATCTTCCTTTACAGAGTACTGTAGTTGTGCTTGTAGAGGTGTTTCACTTACCTGGTTAAGCTAGTACCTAGGGTATTTAATTTTTTGATGCTACTGTGGAAAGTATTGTTTGCTTGATTTCTTTCTCAGTGTTTTCATCAGTCTATAAGAACACTATTTATTTTTTGTGTATTGAATTTGTTTCCTGCGACTTTGCTGAATCTGTTCATTAGTTCTAGAAGGTTTTTGTTGGAACTTTTTTTAGTTTCCTATGAACAAGATAATGTTATCTACAAAAAAAGGACAGATTTTCTTCTTTTCCAGTACATATTCTTTTGGTTTCTTTTTATTGCCTGATAGTGCTGACTAAAGTTTTTAATACTGTTTAACAGAGTGGTAAGATTTGACACTCTTCTCTTGTTCCTGATTTTAGAGGAAAGACTTTTACTTTCTTCCAATTTCTCACAAATAGCCCTTATTAAGTTTAGCTAAATGCCTACCGTGCATATTTTCTTCAGAGTTTTTGTAATAAATGGATATTGGATTTTGTAAAAGAAAGAAAAAAACTTCCTGTATCTATTGAAATGACCATGTGTTTTGTTACATTTAGTGATTTATGTATGTTGAACTACCCTTGCATTCTATGGATGAAGTTAACTTGGTCATGCTGTATGATATTTTTAATGATTTGTTGCATTCTTTGTGACAATATCTTGTTGAGAAAATTTATATCTAGGTGCATTAAACAGAATTCTCTGTAGTTTTTTTTAAAAATTTAAGTCTTGTATGGTTTTTGTATCAGGGTAATGCCAGTTTCCAAGAATAAATTTGGCAGTACTTTTGTCTTTCCTATTATATTGATAAGTTTAAGGAATATTGGCATTAGAGCTTCCTGAATTTAGCAATGTATCCATCAGATCATGAACTTTTCTCAGTAGGTTAATCTTTTAGTAATATCACACTTTCATTGCCTGTTT
The DNA here is from genome assembly GCA_004363535.1 of Dasyprocta punctata. Classification (NCBI taxonomy): domain Eukaryota; kingdom Metazoa; phylum Chordata; class Mammalia; order Rodentia; family Dasyproctidae; genus Dasyprocta; species Dasyprocta punctata. The sequence goes on along the minus strand of RJWM01032183.1, from coordinate 17,829 downwards.
TTGGACTGTTCAGAGCTTTATGGCTTCTTGGCTCAGATTTGGTAATTCATATATATCTAGATATTTATTTCTTGTAGATTCTCTAATTTACCAGAGAAAAAGTTGTCAAAGTCATTGCTTAAGATCCTCTTAGATTTTGGTGGTGTTCCTTGTGATTTAATCTTACTAATTTCTAATTGCTTTGATAGATTTTTTCCTTCTTTTGATAAGTTTGGCTGTGTTTGTCAATTCTGTTTCTGGTTTCTAATATTCTCTCTGTGGATCTCCCACCTACACAGGTCACAGATCACAGGTCACAGGTCGTGAGAAGCTGCCTTCAGAGTGAAAGAGTTCGAGCTGGGAGGTGGAAGATATTTTAGAATGGGGATCTTGGTGTGTTGCCCAGGATGGTTTCGATTTCTTGGGTTCAAGAAAACCTCCTGACTTTGACCCCTGCATAGCTGAGATTACAGCCCTATACTACCAGTTTCATTTTGATTTTTTTTAAATTCAGAAATGTAAAATCAATTGGATGTTTATCTGTGTCAAATATATTATTCACATTTAAGATTTTTTGTAAGATAAAATCTTGAAAACAGAAATGTAATAATGTAGGTAATTATACTGATATTTCTATGTGTAGGTATAGGTTTTTAAAAGATAAGTGTCAATGCAATTAAAATTACTAATACGTTATTTTTTTGCAATCATATATTTTATAGCCTATGTTTTACATAGTTTTACCAGGATGATTATATTTTTGACATTTAATAAATTTAAGTTTCACTTTGGTAGTTCACCACTTTAGTTTCATCCAAATTATTATTTGAAACAACTTTGCATTAAGAGGAATATTTATTCAGTTTAAGGATCATTTTTAGGTCCCAAAATTTGGGTTTCTTGCCAATAGGTCCTAGTGTGCAAGATTTCATTATTAATTCATTTTTCTTTCATTCTTAGTGTAGGCATTTTGTTTCTCCATCTCTTCTAGTTAGAAATACTTTCCAAATGTATTTCATACTGTTTCATCATTTACTTCTTTGAAATATTGCAATAGCATTCATTTCTACAGGTATATTGCACAATTCTTTCTTATAAAGTCTTGCTTTTTTCCCTAAAAAGCAAACAACATATTCCAGATTAAACAACCTAAATATAACAAAATATGCCTTCTACTTTTGAAGTACGAATGGTCCATCTTACATATGCTTTATTGACAAAGATCAGTAATTGCAGTAAATAAATATAATTTGAAGGTATTTATTCATAGAATCTTGCTATAACAACTGAACTACAAATTGTGGAGAAATTGTCCATTCATGTTAAAGAGTAAGAAATAGCACTTAGGAACAGAGAATGTCTGGATAGTAAATTCAGGTCACATAAAATTCGTAGTAAATAACCTGCACTTGGATCTAACATTTGTAACTTGAAAGTTTTAAAGTGCATTTTGAAGACAATATAAAAAAGGAGAAAACAAGAAAGAAAAATCTAAGCATAAAATCTGTGATGAGAAGCAGTAGCATGGCCAGAAAAAAAAATCACATTATAGAATTTTAATGTTATTGTCCACAGGGTTTCCACTGATAAGCTTCACATCCAGCCAAAGTCTACTAAAAGAAGGGAGGACATATTTCTTTTCAAATCTGTTTGTGTTTAATGAGATGGTTGTCATACTTTGGCACCCTGGTTCCACAGCAGTAGCTTGTATCCTCTTTGAAGGAGATATAAATTACTGTGTATCTGTGTTTACCCAGAGTTATACTGAAAAATGTTATTGTCTTTCCTATTGTTTAAAGGAATCATGAAACTTATATTCATCCCACAACCTATACTTGGATTTTTGTTGCTGCAGACTTCTTATGTACTGTTCACTTAATTAGATGTTATCCTGCTCCTTACCCTGGGGCAAGCAGAGCATCTATCCGGACACTTCTGAAACTACCTTAATGGCAAACTATAATGCCGCATAGAGGGATTATTCTTGGTTCCTTCTGGATTTGAAATCATGAGTGCATCTTGATGCTTTCAGCCAACACAAATAAAGTTAATGATATATACGGCATTTATCTTTTTACTATCAGCTCTCCCAAGCTAAAGCCACAGCACGCATTTGCAATGTTTTATTTTAAATGATATTAATTTAAAAGTTAATGACTTTGATCTTCTTTTGATAAATTAAAAAATGCTAGTTGAGTTTTCACATGGTCTATGGTATGTCTTAAATTAAACGACAAGATGTCTTATGCTAGGCTAGTTTTTTAAGTTGCAAAGAGACACAATTTCAACCAAAGAAAGAATGAACACGAGATTCTGAAGCAATTCAGAGGGGTAATGGAAGAGCAAGGAGAAAGCAATAATCAGCATAGACATGTTTCAAAACTGAGATACAGATGGTTTAAACAAAAAGGTGGGAACTAAGCACAGAAAAAAAGGTAGTTTGAGATTAAGGGAAAAACATAAAATAGAGATATTATGGTTAGCACTCAAATATCCACTAAGAGACTCATTGTGTTGAAGGCTTGGTGGCCACTGATGGGTTTTCAGGTCATGGGTTGCAAGATCACTAACTTCATTAACGAATTAATCCATTGATGACTCATAGCTCAATGCACTATTAAAGGGTCGGCTTTGTTGTAGAAAGTAGGTGGGAACATACAATGGAAGGGTATATCTTGTCCTCAGCTACTCATCTTTTTCTTTTTTTCTGCTTCCCACCTACTACAAAATGAGTAACTCTGCCCTACCATGCCCCTTGACATGATGTTCTGCCATACCTCAGGCCCGCACACAATGGAGCCAGCTGACCATGAAATGAAACCTCTGAAACTATGAGACAAAATAAATCCTCCCTCCTTTCAATTGTTTTTCTCAGGTGTTTTATCATAGAGATGGAAATCTGACTAACACAAGGCACAAGGAAATGTGTTATCAACTGTATCAAGCCTAAAGCACATTAATAATAGAGAAAAACAATAAGATAAATAGAAGAATGTAGAAGATAAATCTTTATAGAGTTGAATTATTGTTTGTGGATTCAGAGGGAAGTAAGGAGAGAAATAGGGTCTCTGGGAGTTCCTGCTAGGAGCTGGCAGAGTGTTGATCGTTTGCCTTTAGTTTGATGTAACAATCATAAAGTTTTCTGCAACGTTTACCTTCATTCTGAGTTGGAATTTTGACTTGGGAACATATGACAAGACTCATTCAACTAACCAAAGCTTTTAAAAAGCATATCCCTTGGGTCATTGGCCATTTTGCTTTCCTTATAAATGCACATTTATGAAATTCTGTATATTAAATACTTCACTTTGAAATTCTAAAGTCCTCCTGGGAATTTAAAGGCTCTGTTTTGCTATGTTATAAAATTCACATGTTGATTTCTTAACACACACATGAAGAGTACCATGAAGTGGAAACTTTGGTAGGTGATTAGATACAACACCCCAAGTGTGATATTAGTGCTTATAAAACAGATTCCAGAAAGCTTACTTACTCTTTCTGCCATGTAAGGACAAGAGGGAAGATGAACATCCATGAAGTCAACCCTCACCAGACACAAAATCTACTGGCAAACAAATCTTGAACTTCTCAGCCTCCAGAACTTTGAGAAATATATTTATGTTGCCTGTAAATCTTGCATTCTACTGGTCAGAATGGACTGAGACATGCAGGAAACAAACCCAATTATCATGTATAACTCAAATCTTCCCCTAATTGTTTACTCCAATGTCCATTATTTACAATAATTTTCCTTCCTAAATTTATACCTGACTGTAGGTCACCATCACTCTTTGGTTGGGTTCAAGTAGCATATTAATCAGGCATTTATTTATTTATTTATTTATTTTACTTGTATTAATGTACCATCACATTGTATAAAACTAACCCATTTTGAAAAACACTGACCTATTCATTTTGTTTAATTTGGAATAATCTTTCAGATGATTGGAGTTCTATTAATCTTATGAAAACTTTTGCCCTTCAATCTCAAGCTCCAAATTTCTATATGTGTATGTTTCTAAATTCCCCATTATTATAGTGAAAAATATCATTTTAAACTACATTTGTGGAATAACAGAAAGGAACAAAACATTTGGAGCAATAGCAGTCTAAATTCATGTTTTTGCTCTACTTCTGACTGGTTAAGTCAACAAGGGTTGCTGTTTAAATCACTGTGCAATGTTGTTCGTTTCTGGAGGAGAAAAAGTAAAAGCTGTTAACCAGTCTTTCATGTGGTAATCATGAAGATTAAATGGACTATAATAATAAATGTGAAAGCAATTTTTTTATTCTAACCTTACAAGAGTCTTTCAGTCTATGTCGTTTTCTTTTCATTTTTCTTCTTTCATCAAATGTCTTTTTTTTTCCTGTTTCCTTCATCTGAGAATTATGTGTTTAACAATCACAGTTTGCTTTAAACTGTGTGCTCAAATCTATCCTAAGATTTGTGAACTTTAAGAAAAGTTGAATTTCCAAGAAAGATCCCCAAGTGGCTAATGGCATAAAATACAGAGTGAAGCCTAAAAGTTAGTTAATAGTTGTGGTCACACATTTGCTCTGAAGTACTGAAAAGATCACGTGCTAAACTTTGGTGGCCTTTCCAGGAATATTCCTGTCCCATTAGGATAAATGGATCCAGAATCTCAGTTTACTCCCCAGTCCTGACTAATGAACTATGGGTAGCTACAGACATATGTGACAGTCAACTAGTCAGGAAGGAACATGCTTGCATCCTTATATTTACAAGTCGACTGGAGTGGGCCTGAGCACATTCTCTATATAAGTTCAACCCTCTTTGTTCTTTCAAAGTACATTTCCTTTTGCACCAAAAGTTGCACTTCTCTTGATTGGGAACTGCTTTAACATACTCTTCCTTTTAATTCAAATTCTTTTCAGTCAATTTTTGTTGACATATTAATTAGATATGCAAACAAATAAGTGTATGTGGGAAGTTAAATTGAAGGCTTGTTTATAACAATTAGCCTTATAACAAAACATACCGTCACTGAAACAATATGTGTAATTATTTTAACCAATACGGCTATTGAAAATTCTGAATAGATGTATAACAAATTTAGCACTATCTCTTCGAAGCAAGGAAACAGGTGCAATTTTTTTGCTAGTCTATGTTTGCTGAATTTATGTGCAGTGGACATAGATTACTTATATTACTTTTAGAAAACTAAAAATCAGTTAGCATAAAATAGGAAGTAAATCTTTCCTTTGAATTTTAAAGAATTTTCTGGTTTTTTTAACAGTTCTAAAAGAATTATAACTTGCTCTGAATGAAATGCTCCAAACATGTCTCAGTCATATAACTTGCGTGTTTCATAATTGTCCGAACTTGTGTCTATTTCTGTCCTCCCTGAGTAAAAATGACAAGATGAAGAATGATGGATACATTGAGAAAAGTGTCTGGGTGCATCCCCAGTAACTGCTATAACATTTGTGATATCAATATTTTGTAAATAAGCTGAATACATTTTGCTGATAGTAGTTGGAGTACAATTTTGTTCCATGGAATTAGGTCACAGAAATTTCAGGCAGAACTTGATTATGTGAGCCAGCCTGGTGCTGTAGTTGTTCAAATAAACCATAAATGTGCAGGCAGAACTAAGCCTTGGCACTAGTTATATTCTGCTTGTGTGGCACAACCTTATTTAATATGCTCAGTGTTGCAGTAAATCTTATCACAGTTGAAGTCGCCCATTGAGATTAGCAAAGAAGAACCCTGAATGGCAAAATCTATGAAAAACTCAAACACAATTTGATCATGATAGAATATTACTGTTCAAAACTGCCCAGTCAGAATAAAAAGGTCCCAAATATCAAAGAACATGAAATAGATACCTATTATACTTGCAGGGGAGTGAGCTTACTTTTTTGTGCACCTGTGTTTTTCTTCCTGAGTCAAGATTTATTAACAATTTGGGGAACAGAAATGGAGGTGGCAAAACAAAATTAAATAATTATGTATTCTCCAAAATTATGCACAGTTCCTACAGGTTTTGCTTGTCTGTTTGTTGCTTTTTTTTTTGTTTTGTTTTGGTACAAGTTCTCACTGTGTAGTTCAGGCTGGTTTTGAGCTCACTTTTAGCCCTGGCTGGTCTCAAACTTGTAAGGATCTTCCTGCCGCAGCCTCTTGAATACTGTGAATGCGTACATCACCATGCCTGGCTTCTACAGCTTTTGAAACTTAATTTATATTACTAATAATCTTAATTGATTATTCAAAGTTGCATAATTATAAACTTTGTTTCATTATGCTAAAAATCGTATGTCAGAGACTGGTGCGTTGAATGTTCCCTGCTGGAATGCAAAGGAGAAAAGATGCAACAGATAATATGCTGTGTTAGAAGTACAGAAACAGAGGATGGGTAGACTATAAGCTTTTGGTACAGTATCTGAACATAATTGTATTTTATAGCATTTAGTGACCAATTATTTCTCCATAAATCGAAGTAAGGTGTCTCTTTTAACCCCTAAAATCACTAAAACTCAACCAAGCAATCAATCAAACAAATAAAATTAAATATTTTACTTGCAACTGGTTTATATTATCAAAATATTGTCGAAATAATTATTTACCAAATATAGCTCATGTGGATTGCCAATGTCAATGAGTTAAGATCTGCAAATATCAAATGCCACTATTTCATAATTTATTGGTTTTTGTTGTCAACTATATTTCCTTAGTACATATTATGATGTAAGACTGTTGAGTAGAATTGTATTATAACTTTTCACAACTTAAAAATGAAATTCTGTATAAAGTGTGGAAGAATAATATGTAGTCTAAATTTTGCCTTCTAATGCACAATATATATATTAAGCACATTTTAGATTCACTGAAGTAAAAATCACAACCAAATGCTAAGCTTCAAGGAACTTTCTTAAATTTTTGGTTTCAATTTCCCTCATAATTCAAAAATATCTGTGTATTATTAGATATCTTTATTAATATTAGATATCTTCATCAACATTCATAAGGAAACAGACAATTAAGTCACTCATTATGAGTTTTTTTTTTTCCCATAAAGGGGTTTTGGAGTTTGTATAGGTTCAACAATTTCCTAAAAAATTTTACTTTTACATTATAGATTAAAAGGGCCCTAGAAAGCAAGTGCACCTAAAACATCTAGACAGAGACTGCCTTTCCCCATGTACAAGGTTACTTTTGTGTCTTTCATAAATGTTTAAAACATTCTTCACTTTTTGAATATTTTCATTGATTTATTTGTTTTTAGTTCCTGTTTTGGTTTCTAATTTTTCTTTTCCCAACATTGTGGGTTTTTTGTTTTGTTTTGTTTTTTTGTGGCACCAGGGATTGAACACACAACTTCACACCTGCCGAACAGGTGCTTAAGTCTCTGAGCCAAACCTCTGGCCCTAGTTTTTTGAGGCAGGGTCGCACTATGTAGCTGAGGTCAGCCTTGCGCTCGCGTTGTAGCCCAAGCCAGCCTCTAACTCACAACGTTCCTCCTACCTCAGGCTCCCAAGTGCTGGGATTAAAGGCGTGTGCCACCATACCTGGCTAACATTGTTTTCTAAGTAGTAACATTTTGCTTATATAAAGGATTTTGATTTTTGTTTGCATGCCAGATTTGGTTTTTGATATATTACTGAATTTGTAGGCTTTAAGAATTATATTTTTGACTAGAGTTTTAAAGGAATATTATAAAGTTTAAAGTATATATTTCTTCTTTGAAAATTATTAGGCATCTAATAGATTGTTTTTCTTTTAATGGTAAATATTTAAAGAATAGCATGGATAGAAATCCTTGATTTATGCTTTCACTAAGATCATGCTCATAGCAACAAAAAATACCTTAAGATATCAAAAGAAATGGATGAACTATTATACATATTGGAATGAAACTAGAAACAAACATCAGAAACATACTTAAAGTACAATAACTTTTTCCCCCCTCTCCTCTTTCCTATTATCAGTCTTTTATTTCATACTTTATGTATTATCTTTTTAATGCAAGCAAAATAATTTGATTGTCAAGGTTGTGTGTCTGATTTACTTCACTTAATGCTATGGTCTCAAGGTGCATCCATTTTCCTACAGATGAAACTACAAGGTGTAGGGATAACAGCAGAAAGAATAGTTCATGATGTCAAAACATTTGAGAGAAACTATAAATTTCTGAAAGCGATCATGAAGGTGGGCAACTGAAATATTTTCCAAATCAACAGGTGCATTTAGAAAATTCTACATTTGCACAAAATCCTACAAGCCAAGAAGAAATCTACAAGGACTTTTCTAGCATTGTAGCAGCCACAAAGGAGAATTTTAGTAACAAATGCTTACAGTTCCATAGATGGAGACAACCGTGTGTTTTCTTACTTCTCTAGATAAAGTTGAATTTGAAGAACTTGATTTTTCCTACATGGATTAGAATTGTGAAATCTGGAAATGAAACTATTGGAATTTCAAGAAAAGTCTGTCTGGAAAAATAAATTCTATGACCTGCATGCAATACTTAAGAATATGGAGTGTAAAAGGATGACAAAGTTTGTACAATTGGTAGTTCTGAAAATGAAATCCTTAATATGTGGAATTCTAATTTTAAATTGATGAAAACACTGGGGTTGCTTTTCTTATTTTGTTTGGATCATCTTATGCTTGTAAACAGTTATTTTCAGCTCTGAATTACATCAAATTTCATAAAACAAACAGACCAATGAATGACCTGACTGTTGGACATGTTGGTCTCAAACTAATGAAGTATGAGTGAAGGTTTAACAGATTATCAGCATGCATGCATACAACAGCAAAGATCACATTAATTGTGCAAATTAATGCTATCGTCGTTCTTTTAAATTGCTATTGTTTTTCTTTTAATACAAAAGATGTTAACGCGTGAGGTGTTTTTTCTAAACTAAAACTTCAGTATTTAGGTTTAATTGCAGTGCTGGCACTTTGCAATAAAAAAGTAGGTTTTGGCTTGCAGTTTGGGGTCATAGTCTCTAAAAGTTTTGTCACCACTCTTCTAGATGTTAGTCTGTTATCTGAAGAGCAGCTTTGAAAATATTTTTCAAATTATGTAGATTGTCTTACACTTTTTTGATAGTTTCCTTTGTTGTGCAAAAGCTTTTTAATTTAATGTGATCCAATTTGTTGATTCTTGGTATTATTTCTTATGCAACCAGGGTTTCATTCAGAAAGTCTGCCTACATCTATCTCTTCAAAGACTTTTACCTATTTTGTCTTCCAGCAGACTGTTTTCATTCTGATTTTGAGCTCTTATTTGAGCTCTTATATCCATTTTGATTTTAGTTTAGCATATGGTGAGAGATATGGGTCTAAATTCAACCTTTGGCATGTGGATAGGCAGTTTTCCCAGTGCTATTTGTTGTAGAGGTTTTGTTTCCTACAGTGAAGGAATCTGACTGATTCATCACATAGTGGAACTGAATGTCCCTGGAATTGTTTGTGTTTTTTCTTTTCTTCTCTTTTTCTTTTTGTCTCTCTCTTTTTTTTTCTTTTTTTTGTACTGGGAATCAAACTCAGGACCTTGTGTTTGCTGTGCAGGTGCTTGTGCCACTGAGCTATATCCCTGGCCCTTGGAGTTGATTCTGTGTCTTCTCTTCTGTTTTATTGATTCACAAATCATTTGTTTGTTTGTTTGTTTGTTTGTTTTGCCAACATAATGCTATCACTGTAGCTTTGCAGTATCAATTAGAATTTTTCTGATGTCTTCCCCTTACTTAGAGTGAGATGTTTGGAGATGAAAACCATAGAGATAAATATCAACTATATGATATCATACCAAGGTTATTTATCATAAACACAACATATACCCTGGCAGAAAACTTGATCCTTTTGGTCAGTTTTCTTAACATAAAGTGACTGATATTTTTCACCTCTGTATACTGTGTTCTTTGAAAGAATTCACAACGTAGACCTTTATTTAATGTTGGAGTAGTTATATTCCATCTTATGGAAAGAATATGAATATAAATTAAGTTCTTCTATATAAGGATAGATAATTCTTTGCAGTTGTTTGTTCACTTAATCATTTTTGTGCATTGGTATAGATTCATATATACAATTTTATATGTTGAGTTGTATTACAATGCAATTTCTTTTATTTCATTGCTCAGATTATTCCAGTTTTCAGCATTGAAAACTCTTTCAGTTGACTCCTATATCACATTGACATGGTACTGTCATTGTAGGATTTTTGCTTGTTTATTTGGTTTGAACACTGCTTACTTTATGATACTACTTGATGCTCTGTGTTTATATGATATAATGCCTGCCCCATCTTAGAATGAGCAATTATTCAAAAAGCCATAGATCCTTGTATTAGTAAATGGCAACAGAAAATAAAAAGTGGGTGTTAGGTATAGTCATCTATACTATACTATACGATATTATACTATACAATACTATACAATACTATAGATTCTGTTAGTAATTCTAAGCCCTCTGTATCTATAGTACAATAAACACTAATACACAGTAATGTTTCTAGTTATATCACCAAGATGATACTGTCTTCCTTTTACTTATGTGTAAATGAATCATTAGTAGAAGGTGTTATGTTCATCAGGCCAGTATTTGAGCCATGTTTAATGTTTGCTGTACCTGTAGATGTCAGGGATTTCACAGTACATTAATGGTCTTGTTTTGGCCTCTTTTCTTGACTTTGTGTCTCTGAGAGCTCTTCCTCATTGAGAGATAGACTGTATCTTGCAGATCTTCTTACCTACAATCCACTCTTACGTTACTGGGTTTTTGGTGGTGTGGTGGTGAGCCAGGAGGGGCTCTTTTCACATCTTCACAAGAAAATATAGTCTGTCTGTCTTTCTTTCTTTCTTTCTTTCTTTCTTTCTTTCTTTCTTTCTTTCTTTCTTTCTTCTTTTTGCATAAACCCCCCAAAACGTGGTGACTTTTCTAAAATTGTGGTCAGTAAAAGTTTCTGTTACACTGAACCACTGAAATTACTATTTAAGTGATCCCAGATATTTATGAATCCATCAGTTTCTGCTCCAACTAGATCTTTGCATACATTTTTCTGAATTTATCTATTTAGGTCACTAAATTGCACAACTGAGCTCAAACTTGCAATCCTTCTGTAGGGAGCCGTTGAAGCTGGAGATTGATCTCATGTGTGGGGCTAAAGCAAGACCAGCCCTGAAAACACAGACAGCTCAAAATAAGCCATGTAAACAAGTTGTTCCAGCACCAAGAAGGCAAGAGGCCCAGGCCAGCCAGGCAAACAAGCCACTAGGAAGTGGGGTTGAAATTAACATCCTTCTTGGGAGTATATAAATAAATGTGTTACAGTGGTTGAGCAGTACATTTCCTCCCATCAGGAGGATAAGGGTTCCACCCGACTCCAGCTTTTTCTCTTTCTTTATTTTTCTCATGCTTTTGCAGTCCTTCACCCCAAAATCCTCAGGAGCCATGTGGGTCTTGGCATATGGTGCCAGAACACAGACAGTGTAAGAGATTGAGGGTGAGGGGACACTTCTCATGTACACTAAACTAGTGAGAGAAGTGAATTGGTACAGGTCAATAGGCATCACTGGAGTGTATTGATATTGGCTTCATCAGGTGTAAAGCGTGGGGCATTGAAACTCCCTTTTTCTCTAGAGCCAGTTATAAACCAGCCTGTGAGAAACCCCTTCTCTTGAAAAAAAAAAAAACACAAAGGTATATTGATTATATCAAAAACTATGGGACAAACATTTTCAAAGGAATCACAAATGTGTAAGGAACTATTTGTTGTATGCTAGATCCCAGTATTTACATTCCTTCTCTGGAAGTGAATTAGACAGGGTCTTAATAATCGTAAGCTTCTTGAGACAACCACAGTGGAATTGGCTCCAGGCACTGTTTTAGAATTGAGTCCCAAGCAGGAAAAGGATGGTGGAATGACAGCCACCCCGATAACTTCAACTGAGCCACAAGTGGAAACCCTTGCCTTTTAGGCTCAAACAAATTTTGCTGTGTCACAGGTTAGAACTTCCACCTGTCAGGCAGTAGAGCTGGTTTCTCCATCTCCCTTGAAATTGATGTTAAAAGAAGCCAGATGGATGGGGGAGTACATAGACGGTTTTCAACATATCTACCCAATAACTAAACTTCCAACCCCCAGTAGTCCGAGACAAATTATAATCATTTGGGTCATCAGTTCACAGCCTAAAGGAAAGAGAAAAGACAAAGCTACTTGTTTTTGTTGTGGGGGAGGGGTCATTTTGCCAATAGTTGTGCTGCTGCACCTTTGGGGCGACACAGCCACTATCTGTTCCTTCAACAAAATATTCAACTTCTGTTCAAAGTGTAGATGACAGTATCGTCAGGCCACTCAATGTAAATTTAAAAGTAATGTGGAAGGCCTACCTATTCCAGAAGAAAAACTTCCAGCAGGGCCTGCAATAGCCCTGCCAAACAGTAGGGGTGCTACGGCTCAGACAGCTTCCCTGAAATGACCTTGCTCTGCTTGGCCCAGCAGGCTCCTAATGGTTAGGGGGGTAATGTGGTCCTGATTGTGGTTTGCTGATTTTTGTTCACAAAATACTCTCACAAAAGACAATTTTGTATAACCAATGCAACAGCAACTAACCTGTAAAACTTCTAAAAATTCAACATTTGGCTTTCACGAGCTGATAATTGACTGACTCCAGCATATCATTGTCTCACTATGACTTTGTAGTAAGTCTTGATATCTGGTAGTGCAAATTCTCAAACTCCATTGTTTTTCAAAATTATTTACTTCAGGGGTACTTGTTTCACACTCAGGATTAATGTTACTCTACTTTTATTTAAGTCTTTTTTGCCTTCTTAAGTCAATTTTAGCCTTCAAAACACTGACACTACATGGAATTGCTAAATTTCTTGAGTTTGTTTCCAGAAGAAAGAATTGTAAATTTACATACTTTAGAGGAAATAGGAAAACAGTTTAGAACCAGATTATGAAAACAAACAAACAAAACAAAACAAACCAACAGGGATCTAGCTGGACCTCTACAGATTTTAAAGGTTATTTAATAGGGAGACACTGCCACTTTCTGCTCCTCTCACTACTTCTCAGGGACCCCTGAGAAGGGGAGGGAACCAAAGAGCTCCACCAATCCTGGAATTTGGCCCAGACAGAAGAGGTTAAGAAACAATGTTACTTGTTTCAGCTACAAGAGGAAAATCAAGGTTATGGTTCAATCTACTCCAAACATGGTACATATCTCCTCAGATTCTTGTATTGCTTGATTGGTTATTCTTCCTTTGACAAAAATTGGAAAATCTGTAAATAAATAAAAGGTATCTAAGGGTTTGGGGTCTTCTGATACTTATTGGGTTCAACAGGCTAAGCAGGATCACCCTGAGATAAAATTGATAATTAAAGAAAAAAACATTTAAAAGACTTTTAGATGCAGGAACAAATGCATCAGTTATTGTCCAATGTCATTGGCCTATGGCATGGCCCCTGGATGTGGCAACTACAGATCTACAGGTGTGAGCAATGTTTCTCACTCTAGGAAAAGTGCTAAATTGATTTAACCTGGAGGGATACAAAGAGTGTGTTTGCTGCCATATGTGATTGAATTGCTTTTGAGTTATAAACTTATGATCAATTTAGAATAGGAGCCACAAAGATATGGAGGAGACTTCCTTCAGTGGGTCAGAGAGATATCCCAAAATTCAATTTCTAACCATCAGGGTCTAAAACCATTTTAGAATTTTGCCTTAAAAAAAAAAAAATATATATATATATATATATATATATATATATATATATATATGGTGTAAGGCACAGAGAACTTTCTGGGGCAGCCTGGCCTGGCTTGTGAAGCAGGACCTGTGCCTCAGAATTGGGGTTGGCAGCCCTGCCTCCATGTGCTGAGGAGTGAACTCTGCCGGTGCTACCAAGTCTTTCAATGGCTGGCCCACCAGCAGCACTGCAGCACTTGGCCTGGGACTGGGAAGGCAGAACATGGTTCAGGAGAAGTGGGACACAGCTCTGATGTGGCCAAGTCACCCCAGTTTTTTCCATCGTGTGCACACGTGCTTTATGCATCAAAAGTTTACACTGCACTGTTGCTCAGATTCCCAAAAAGAGTGGGACCTCCAGGCCAGAGCAGGAGCACAACCTGTGTGTCTCAACTGCAAGAGAGAGCCCAAGGTGTCTAAATACAAAATGCAGGGTTTGTTTTCTGTATAACTTACCACAAAATTTCTTATAATCTTCAAGTCTAAAACTAGTTAAATGTGCTCACAATTTCAATTTCAAAAAACAAAAGGGGGAGTTCACCTCATAATAGATTTCACTTGGCAGCATATACCATTTAAAAATTTTAAATTCTAATAAAGATGAAACTACTGCAGCAGAAAGATAATGCAATCAAATAAAGGCTAAGAAGAGTCCTTTGGAAAGATTTTTTTACTGGACAATCAAAGCACCCAGTCCAGTGCTAATTTGGGGTCAAGGGTATGCTTAGGTTTTTCCAGGAAATGCTAAATGGCCTACCTGGGTGACAGAGTGTGCTGTCCAACTGTATCATGGACCAGAACCCAGAGAAAGAGTTGATTTCACCTCTCAAAAAGGAGATGCTCAGTCCTCTGACAGGGATGCCTCGGAGACCACACCACAACCGGTAGAAATGGATGAAGCTAGAACCAACCTTAATTGACCCAGGATGCCCACAAGGTGGTAACCAAAAATAAAACCAGAAGTCTAAATAGATGATAAGAGTGTATGCTAAGTCCTAAGATAAAAATGTATGTTAATTATAGCTAAGATTTTGTCCTTTCCAAATTCTTTTATAAGAGATCTCTGCTAATTGACCTACAATAAATCTGACTAGTCTATAATTACAAATTCTATGATTGTAAAAAATTAGAATAATTCAATTTGGCTAAAATATATTTGAGTGCACTCCAATTGTGTAAGATGTTTGTCAGTCTGCCTATGTGTTTGTCTGTTTGTCCAGTCTGTTAATGTGTTGTTGGGAGTCAGATGAGCTAGTGGTCATTCACACCTGTGGAGCCGAAAGCACAAGTGCCTGTACAGGAGTGCCTAAGAAACACCCTGAGGGCATGGGGTGCTGAGGAAGACAGGTGTTCCAACCCCAAGGACATGGGGCACAAAAAGCAAGCTAGTTCAGCAAAGGGTCATGAAATAGCCCCTGGGAGCTTTAGAGCATTCTTGCGGACACCAACAACTCTGTTTCTATGTCTTTTGAATCTGTACAGAATGTCTGTTCATGTTTGTCTATTTGTCCATTCTGTAAACAGATGTTCCTTTTATTTTGAGCTCAACAATTTTTTCTCTGTTTTTACATTTTTGGATCATTTAATCAAAGTTTAATTTGGGTAATAGACTTAAAAAGCATGCTTCCACCTGGGTTGCCATTTAATCAAAATGTTGCTAAAATTGGTTGTGTAAATGCAATGTACATTGTTGTCTATCATAATTTGAGAGTCTCTCATTGTTCAAAAAATAATACATTAAATGTTATAATTGGGTTTATCATAAGTCATCAAAAAATTAAGATAAGTAAAAAAATCCCTTGGTGGGGAGATTATTGGACAGGACTCCATTTGAAGAATAAGAAAGCAGATGCCTGGTAACATTTTTAACCAGTTCTCGTTCATTGATTGGAGGCCCCAATGACCTCCATAGCCTTACGGGAGACACCATAACTAAAGTTATAAAAAATATTATTGTAATATGTTCACATTGGTCATCATCAAAAGAAATAATACAGTAAGGTTTTTGATTTTAAAATGCCCATACAGAGGTTTCATATGACTATGAGAGATTATTATTAACCTCATGGTATATTTATGTATTCATGCTTCCAGATGTACAGGTTTTCCAAAATGTAAAACAGATTGTTTATGGTGACAAACTTTTGTTTCAGATTCAGACATTTATTTATCCAAGAAGGATGTTAAT
Source organism: Dasyprocta punctata (assembly GCA_004363535.1). Classification (NCBI taxonomy): domain Eukaryota; kingdom Metazoa; phylum Chordata; class Mammalia; order Rodentia; family Dasyproctidae; genus Dasyprocta; species Dasyprocta punctata. The sequence continues at coordinate 1,936 of RJWM01032183.1, read as the reverse complement.
TTCAACCCCACTTCCTAGTGCTTGTTTGCCTGGCTGGCCTGGGCCTCTTGCCTTCTTGGTGCTGGAACAACTTGTTTACATGGCTTGTTTTGAGCTGTCTGTGTTTTCAGGGCTGGTCTTGCTTTAGCCCCACACATGTGATCAATCTCCAGCTTCAGTGGTTCCCTACACATCCCTCTTTTTTTGTTTTGTTGTAGCACAGGATGGGTGGTCAGTTGAAGCTGGAGGAGCTGTGTTGGAGAACTCTGTAGAAGATCTTTTCATTCTTAAACAGTTTCCATTTTAAGTGCTGTCAAGGATTTTAAGTCCCTGTATTCTACAATTGAAATCCTATACAGCCCATTAATCAATAACTATAGTCAGATACCAGTATAGCTGGCAATTGGCAGAAGATGTTACTGATTTGAGTTTTTTTTATAACATATTACTTTAGCATTGTTTTATCTACCCCTATTAGTTATACATTTTCTGCAGGATATTCAAGACCAAGTTAAGGTGAGACCTGTTTTAAAAACAATGAGTTTTTTGGTTATTTATTAAGGTCAGTTAAGTCTCCTCAAGAAATACCTTAGAATCATGTATAGCACCTCTTAGTTCTTGTCAGTGTCAGCTTTTCAGATGAGTCACAGCCATTGCTTGACCAAGTTGCTTTCTGTGAAAGCCTGGGAGAATTTTATTTTCTCCTAGTGACCCTCCCCTTAGGCACACCACACACTTATGGTCACTTTCCTCTGTGGTCTCATAGTCTCCTTGATCAGAAGATCAGGGACTCACTGAGTATCGTGTGTCACAGCAGATGTTCTCTAATGTCCTGGGTCCTCATTGACCTTGGAGGGATAGGGCCAAAATATTGGCTGTTCTCTTAGCCCATCTATCTCTCTAAACCTCCGTTGTTGGTCTCTAAACCTCAGTTGTTGAACATCCAGAAGAAAAGATTGTCAACAGTACAATGTAGTAGAGGCAGAAAACATAGCATCATTTTATCTAAATATGAAACATCTTGGAGCATAAAATAGAACAATTATTTTTTAAAACAACCATGGATGTTTTAACATTTGAATACTTGTAGAGTGTTAACAAACAGTTACATATTTTACACAGAAAATTAGAAATCAAAACCATATCTAATGTTATAACATGACAATCGCGATGGCATTTTTAAACATACTTGAATTTTCATTTTTTAACATAAGTTACCCCCTTTTTGGTCAATCATCCCTATCTAATACATACAAGTTTTTACCTAACTTGTTCACATTTAGTGGGATGTACATCTCATAAGTTTTGATTGAGCGGTACCTTTCCTCTTTCCTCCCATCAGGAGGATAAGGGCTCCACCTGACCTAAGTTTTGTCTCTTTCTTTATTTTTCTCATCCTCTTGCGGTCCTTCACTCAAGAACCTCAGGAGCTGCATGGGTCACGGCATCCTTCTGCCTCAGTTTCCTAGAGTGTCGGTAGTACAGGCAAGTACAATCATGCCCAGTATGGCAGTTCCTTTTTAAATAAAAGGATAAAAAATAATGATTATAAAAAATGAAATGGTGATAAAATTATATAAATATTCTCTTTATGATTATCAATTATATTTTATCATTCCTGTTGTTTTGTGAGAACAAATATTATTATTTAATTTCTGTAAGATATTTAGTATTTTAAAGAAAGTAATTTCATTCTGCATATTTCCTATTTAGAATATAATTATCTGCTATTTTAAAATGTCAAATCTATATTTATTTAAAAGGAAGATCTATGTGAAAGAAAATTATCTGTCTCCTTATGAATTTTTTTCAAATTCCCATGTGTTGTAAAACGATCTGTGTCTCATATATAGTGAAAAACCTAACTTAGAAAGATTATGTATTTTAAAGAGGAGATTGTGAAGTGCTGTGTACATGTACCAAGTCCCTATGAAACATGGGATCATCACACATTACA
>RJWM01032182.1:0-22052 GCA_004363535.1 Dasyprocta punctata | reverse complement strand
TGTGTATCCATTCTTTCCTGTGGACCTGCTTCAGTTTTCTGCTGAATGCTGGGAGCTCCGTGCAAAGAGCCATGGGGCCCTTCCTGACCTATGGGCCAGCATCTGGAAGCAGAAGCATCCAGTCCACTAGCACCAGTGACTTTGGGCTTGCCAGGGAACCACCTAGTACACCTGAGGCAGAGCCACCATGCTGGCACCTGAACTTTTGCGCAGGATTGTCCTAAGCCTCTGGGAGGTTTCTTACAGCAATACAAATCTATAGGTTAGCCATGAAAACATTCCACTGCATTAGTTATCAAAGAAGTTCAAACTAAAAGAGCTATAGGATATTTATCAACTATATGGCAGGTAAAAATGAACAAGGATAATCATCTGGAGGTTTGTGATTATATAGAAAGCTGTTGCAGACAGACTTTGGAGGGAAATTTGGCAACATGTATCATTTTTTTAAATGTATCAGCCATTACCTTTCTTAGATTTTATTCTTAAAGTATCATCTAAGTATATGATGGCTTATTAACCTCATTTGTAGTACTAACAATAGAGAATCAATTGTTTTTGCTTTTTTATTTTTAATTTTTTTGTAGTACTAGAGATTAAGTCTATGGTCTTCCTACTGAGCTACATTCCTAATTTTTTTTTTTTAATTTTAAGGCAGGGTCTTACTAAGTTGTACTTTGCTCAGAGTAGGCTCAAACTTTTCATTCTCCTGTCTCAGCCTTTCAGAGTGTTGGGATTAGAAGCATGCACTACCACATCCTGCTAAGAATGTTTAAAAACAAAACTATTTTGATGTATCTATATAATGGAATACTAATCATTCAAAATAATGATATTTATATATTTTGATATAGAAGGACTTTATTATTAAATATACAGAGAGCAGATATATGATGATTCCATACTTTTACTACTGAACAAAAAATGCTACATATAAAAATTATCACACAAGCCAAGCATGGTGGTGCATGGCTGTAATCCCAACACTCGGGAGGTTCAGGCAGGAGAATCACCACAAATTCAAGGCCAGCCTGGACTACATAGTGAGTTCAAGGCCAGCCTGGACTACATAGTGAGTTCAAGGCCAGCCTCCACTATATAGTGATACCTTGCCTCAAAAAAAACAAAAAAAATGTCTAGACAGCTATGCTTCAAAATATCAGCTATTGTCTCTGGTAATAGGATTGCAAATAATTTTCATTTTCCATTTGTATGTCTGAATCATTTAATTCTAAGAAAAAGTATTTGTCACATTTAATTCTGAAAAATGTATTGTACTTTCTAGTTTTAAACTCCTTTATTAGGAATTGCATTAACTAAATCAACACATTTGATTGAAAATACAGCTGTTGACAAAATAATAAATGCTTTCTTCAGAACAAATAAGTACATTTTGATCTTAAATCAGCATAAAATTCATAAATTTGTTTGTTTTTCAGAACATTTAAGGGAAAGTTTTCCAGTTATCAGGAATCACCTAGAAATAGCAATAATTAATAAGTAAAATTTAGCCTGTCAAATACAGATGTTGGACCCAGAATTAAGAGGTATGATATGTTTTTAGCAAAGATTTATTTTTCCATTTATTCAAATCAAGAATCCTTTCAGATGTTGCAAGAGGTCTTAAGATAAAGGGGGAAATGGTGAAAATCAATCAAAAGCATTAATCAAGTCCCTACCATGCACAAAAATTATTTTGGTTGCAACAGACAGATCTAGCAATTCAAGGCAATTTTTAGATTTGAAAAGTAGATGTTCTCACTTGGGTAATTTAAAAGTCTAGGAATTAATTCTTTTCAGATGTGTGACCCAGATTCAACTGGGACCAGGACCTGGCTTCCTTGGTTTCCTCTCTTAGTGTTGGCCCCATCCCTAGATTGATGCTCTCCTGTGATTCCTTCCAAAGTAGATTACAGCATGCTTCAACACTCAGATGCACTGGGAAAAAGGGTGTGCTCCCCAGAACAATTTGAAACATTTCCTGATGTGAAATCATGTACCCCTCCCATGGTCACAAAATATATCACACAGCAGTGAGGAGTAAACCACATATATGTGAAAAATAATTGCAATAAAAGGCTCAGCATATCACTATAGTAAGTTTGTTGTACAAATAACAAGTGCCTCCCAAGGAGAAAGAGGAGAAATACCCTGTGTGTTGACTAGTGAAGCTCATCCCTTCACTAGTATTAGCAGGGTGACTTAAAATATTCCTGCACAACCAAGCTTCTTTGAATTGGTGAATTTTAACATCATCAGTATCAGTCTGCAGACCTGAGACCTGAAGGTTTGAAATAATTTTCCTGAGATTGCAATAAAGGTAATAATTTGATTAGTGTTTGAAATGCTATTCCTATTGGGTTTTCATGATTTTCTTTCTTTCTCCTTTCCTTTTTTTCTTGAGCATATATAATGGAAAACATTTTGTAATTACCCCCAAATGATGAAACTTTAATCTCTATTGTGTAATTGAAATTTCCTCTGCAGCTAAGTGGTTTTCTGGATTCTCAACAGGTTAGAACATCTAAATGTTGATCATCCCCTGGGACTTGAAGGGGGGTGGGTGTATAGATATATGTGTATATATGCATAAAATCAACTTTTCACTTTCATTACTATTTGTGAAACTTTTAAGGATGAAATAGTTGTCTCTCCCACTTGAATATTTAAGTAGGTGTGCATTCAGTAAATATTTATTGAATGCAATTCCATATCAGGATATGCAGGTAAAATAGGAACTGTGTTAAAAGCTGAATATACAGTGGTGGGCAAGACAGTCTTTGTCAAGAAAGAGTCACAGAGTAGTAAGGATGACAGAAAATAAGCCAAGAACATAAACAAGAAAAAAACTGTCAATATGCATAATTATATATTTTAATAAACCATGACAGAATCAACCAGGGACAATAATAGACAATAATAGGGTTTGGGCAAGATGGGACTGAGCATCTTAATTTGTTAGGATTGTTACAAGGCCTCTCTGAGGAGGTGACAGTTATGTGGAAACCTGAAGGATAAGAAGGAATGCAAACCAGCAGAGTAATAAATGCTCTATGTAGAGGATGGAGAGTACTCCATAAAGGGGTCAGTGCACAAAGGTCCTGAGATCAAAATGAGTTTGCCACCTTTAAGGAATATCAGGGAGTAGTGTACCTGAAGCATTAGTTGAAGTCATTCCAATTATGCAACAGCAACCAACTAATTTTAAAATGTGTATTTTAAAAGGGTCCTTCAAATAACAACAAAACTCATAAATTATGTAATTACAATATAAGGGATAGGTATTAGATCTAACAAAGAAGATACTAATAAACATTAAGACAGTAAAAAGAATTAAAGTTATAGAATAATATATTTTGTTCAAAGTTAGAGAATGATGTGTTTTGTTCATGACTATACAATTCCACAAAATTATTAGTAAATTAATTTACAAATTCCCTGCTATACAAATAAATGCCTATTTTTTTTTACCTCCACGAAGTGATCCTAAAATTCACATGAAAGAAAAAGGTCCAAAAAATACCATAGAAAAGCAATTTTCAAAGTGCAATCCGAGAGGTTCCCAAGACCTTTCTGAGCAAAGTGAGTAATATTGTGATGTGTATATTCAGTTTGGTTCTCATTAAGTTTCCTGTCATACAACTTCTAAAATTCTTTGGACCTCCAAAATGATAGTGTCTTTTTCCATGCTAATGAGGGGACCTGACTGGCAGCCTCTTCAGGATAAGAGTTGGTCCCTGAAGGACCTAGTAAAGCTAGTTAGAGCACTGGGACTTTTAGCTCCACCGCCACTTCTGGAGAGAAGGCCTGATGAAGGATTAGGCCACCAATGGCCATGGTTTAACCAGTCACACCTGTGTGATGAAGCCAGGGTCCAGAGAACTGCCAGGGGTCCCTGCAGGTGGCCTGACTGAAGACAGCAACCAACTTTTGCACCCCTTTGTCCACAAGCTATGCATCTTCTCATCTGTATCCTTTCTAATATCATTTTAATAAACTGGTGTATTCATGTGAATTCTATCAAAGGTTTGAGCAAATTAATCAATAGCAAGGTAGGGGTTATGGGAACCCCAGTTTGTAGCCCATCAATCAGAAGCACAGGGAAAATGACTGGCATATGAGGTGGGGTGGTCTTGGACACAGATCCTTCAGTCTATGGGATCTGATGCTCCAGGTAGATCAGGTCAGAAATAAACTGGATCCGAGAATGCTCAGCCTGAGCCTGCTGCAGAACAAACTGCATGCTGGTAAATGCAGATCCCACATTGTCTGAGGTCACAGAAACCTTATGTCTTGATTGTGGTGGTGCAAGAGAAGAGGAAAAACTGAGTGAAGAAGGGATTGTTGGGGGTTAGAACTATGTTTGCAATAACACTGAGACAAGGTCTTTTCCATTCTTTCAATAGTGAACTGGCAAGTTTTCTGGAGGTTACATGACCTGTGATATTACAGTGCGTTAAATCCAGAAGCAGGTATGAGAATCTTGCTGTCTTCAATTGAACATATAAGAGAATCTAGCTTCTATTAAGCCAAACATTGAAGAAATTGAAAAACTGAAACTATGACATTTTTCTGAATTTTATTTTTTATTTTGGAAAACTGGTTATTTTCTATTCTAAAACTGTCATTCATATTCACATGTAATGGGTATATTAATATTACTTTTAAGTGAGGAGACATTTTAAAAATGCCCCACTCTTAATTTTTAATAAACCTTGATAGAACCCACATAGACAAAAGTTCTTTGGGGGGTCTTTAATAATTTCTAAGAGTGTAAAAGTTCCTGGGATTAGAAAATGTAAGGACTGCTGGCTTAGACAATACATAAAAAGAAGAGGGAGTTGATCAGTCTTTTCAGATACCAAGACTTATTATAAAGTTAAAGCAGCTAAATATTCCAGCAAAAGTAAAAAGTCTATTTAATTTGCCAGCTTTGGACTGGGGTGTGAAGAAACAGGAATTCTCACACTTGCTGGTGACATGGTGGCTTGGTTCAACCACGGAGTTGTACAGTGATTTGGCAATAGTCAAAGCATGAGTACCTTAAGATCTGGTAGTTCCTAATCCTGTACAAAACCCCAAGAAAACTCAGACATAGGTGCACAGAGAGACAAGAATGTGAACTGCAGCATTGCTTGTAACAAAGGAAATCTGTGAACAGTTCACATGTCCCAAAAGAAGGGAGAAATACAACTACTCCAGAATAATGGCTGCCCTGTGGAAGGAAGGGCAAAGAAATGGAAATGGAGAGGGGAAACAAAGAAACTTCCAGGCATGTCTGTGTTTTGTGAAAGAGAGAAACCAAAAACAACAGAGACCACACTGGGTAAAATGAGGGAAATGTACACATAGGAATTTGTTATTCTTCTGCATGTTTGAAGTATTTGCAAAAACAAGTGAATAGACCCACAGACTTGAGATTCAACATATTCGTTTACATTTTTTTGTTGTTTTGATGTTTGTTTGTTTGTTTGTTCTGGATATAAGTTTTTATCATATAGTTCAGCCTGGTCTTAAATGCCCTACATACTCCAGACTGGCTTAAAAGTTGCAGCCAGCCTCCTGACTCAGCTTCCCAAGTGCTGGGATTATAGGCAAATGCCATCATGTTCAGCTTCACATCTTGTTCTTTATAATGCACACAATGAAACTGGTAACTCATAAGGAAAATGTTAAAAATTTAAATCCAGGTACAAAGGGTTCTAAAAATATATCAAGTCTAGCTCTTCCTCACACTCTAGCAATGTTACAGGAAGTTTTACATGTTGTGGGTTTTATGATCAAGCTATTTGAAGAAATGAAGTATGGAAATCAGAGTATGTTAGTCTGCTGGTGCCTCCCAGGACAAGCCATATCTTGGAACAGTTGTTGTTACGGTTTGTGTTTAAATGTACCCCCAAAGCTTCACAAGGTTGTGGGAGGGGGGTCTTTCAAAGGTGGCTGAGTTTAGTGTTTGTGATTGGTTCATTGTCCGGCGCTGGAATTGGCAGTGTGAGTGCTATATCTGCCTAAGGGTGGGTAACCAGCATATAATATAAGGGAGGGAAGGAAGCATGCTTTCCCCTTTTGCCCTCTTAGCTCTTGTCGCTTTTGGTATCTGCTGCAGCCACCATGCTGCCTCTCAGCCATGCCACTCTGACTTGGAGCCAGCTGATTTTGAACTGAAATCTTCACGAACTGTGAGCTAAATAAACCTTTCCTTCCTTCATTTTGAGTGTTGGGTATTTTGTCTCAGCAATAAGAGAAAAGTAACCAAAACAGTTGCCAAACAGGAATGAATCTATTACAGAAGTGTGCCCTTCTGGGGGACTCATCCTGAGACTAAACTTGTAGAATGAATCAAGGTCTAGAATAGGCAGTGGCGTCAGGGAGGTTCGAACCAGAAGACAACTAGCCTGCCTTCCTTGTGAGTGGCGTGCAACTGGCACAGACCCCAGGAAGAGAAAGTGCCTCCTAAGAACCCACCATATTGGGCAGGGAGGATCCAACCAGAAGACAACTAGCCTGCCTTCCTGGTGAGTGGTGCACAACTGGTGTGGACTCCAGGAAGAGAAAGATGTGCCTCCCGAGAACCCACCACGTTGGGTCAGGGAAGTTCGAACCAGAAGACAACTAGGCTGCCTTCCTAGTGAGTGGCAGGTGACTGGCACGGGCAACTGGTGCAGACTCCAGGAAGAGAAAGATGTGCCTCCCAAGAACTGGCCACACTGGGTTAGGGAGGTTCAAACAAGAAGACAATTAGGCTGCCTTCCTGGTGAGTGAGAGGTGACCGGTGTGGACTCCAGGAAGAGAAAGATGTGCCTCCCGAGAACCCACCATGTTGGGTCAGGGAGGTTCGAACCAGAAGACAACTAGCCTGCCCTCTTCGTGAGTGGTGCACAACTGGTGCAGACTCCAGGAAGAGAAAGATATGTGCCTCCTGTAAGCCTACCAGCACACAGGCTAAGAATCAAGGACAGCCCCACCCACCCCCAAGCAACCTGCTGGTTCAGAAGACTGGCTAAGTTGATAGTAACTAAGGTATACGAAGCAACTAAATGCTTGTATTGTTTGGTTGATTTTGCAAGCCTGGGGCCGGCAGTCTGAATATCTCTTCAGAAGATGACAGTATGCAATGTGACAAATATAGGGGATTCCCTTCTATCTTGTCTTTGAGGCCCAATATTGTTCTCAATGTTTTGCTTTATTCTGACTAATTTTTTTTTGCTTTATTTCATATTCTGTTTTTATTGGTTTTATTCTGTTTTGTTTTTGGTTTGATTTTACTGTGCCTGATGGAATGGTCAACTATTGTGAAGATTACAAGGTATACTATAGTAGCTGTTGTTTTCCTGGTATGTTGCTTTGGAGTTCTGTACTGGTTCTACTGTTTTGTTTTGATTGACTTTGTTCTGTTGTGTTTTGTTGGATTTTACTATCTTTACAATAAAGTTAAAAAAAAAAAAAGAATAGGCAGTGGCATCTCCCTGGCCTCTGGTCTAACGAACTGGTTTGAGTAACTGTTAGAACATTTCTGGTCTAGGTCCATTTCTTGGAATAGCAGTGGATAAAATAAACTAGTTTCTTGGATCATCTCCAGTGCCCTGCCTCCAAATTTCTGGATGACTGAGTAGAGTTAGCAAAGAGGTAAGACAAGTGAAATTAGGAATATCCAAATTTGGAAAAGATGATAATGCTAACTTAAATTTTATTTCTATTCAATTCCACCAATATATGCTAAGCACATATGCTGCCTGAATGTTTTATGTTGGAAATTTGTTACAACACAACAGTGTCAAGAGTGGTGCCCTCTGAGAAGTGACTAAACTGTGAGAACTCCACCCTCACAAACAAGAGTAAGGCCCTAATACAAAGGGCCTGAAAAGGGATTTTGATTTTGTGCCTCCTATTCCTTCTGCTGTGAGGATTCAGCATTCCTCCCCTCTGTGGGACACAGTGATAAGCATTATTTCAGAAGCAGAGACCAGGTCCTCACCAGACCATGAACTTGCTGGCATCTTGATTTTGCATGGCCAGGCTCCAAATCTGTGAAAAATGGATTTCTGTCCTTTACCAATTATCCACTTTAAGCTGTTACGGCTTGTGTCTAGATGTACCCCCCTCCAAAGCCTGAAGCAGTCACAGGAGGTGCTTTTCAGAGGTGACTGGATCTAGAGTGTATGGTGCTGGGATTAAGGGTATGCGACTACTAAATCAGTCTACTGATGGTTTTGGCATAATTCTGGCTAGGATTAAGGGTGTGAGTGCTACACTTGCCCTGGGGGGGTAACATGTATAAAAAACAAGGGACAGAAAGAGGGCTAATGCGTTGTCTCCTGCCTTTTGCTGTGGACTATTTCTCCTCTTCAATGCCCCTCTGCCATGCCACCCTGCCTTGGAGCCAGCCCATTATGGACTGAAACTTCTACAAACTGTGAGCTGAAATAAACCTTTGTTCCTTTAACTTTTGGTGTCAGGTATTTTGTCTCAGCAATGAGCAAAGTAGCTAAGATAGCAGCATTTTGTTATAACAGCACAAATGGAATGAAAGACACTGGTAGGCTCTTTGCTGAGGATTAGGGATAAAAACAAAATTAAAACATTCTCAACATTTATTTGCAGAGGTACAGTGATACATTGGTTTATGAACTTAATTCTTTCCACAAATTAATTTGCTGTCACCAGAATTGTAGAAAGAATTAAGTTCATGAATTGAGGCACCACTGCATCTAGGACAAGTAAGGTTGATTAACTTAGCACTGCCAACTGTTTTCCATAAGATGGCCCAGAAAACTCTCTAGGAAAACCTCTTGGGCTCTTTCCACAACACTACAAAGGTCATCCTTGGTTACATAAGTAGAATAGTATCCACTGAAATTAAGAATCAGACATCCTTTAGTGGATGGATGGAAAGAGAAAGAGGAAAAGTAAAGTTGAACGGGGTTAAACAGACTTTAGGGAGGAACAAGATTAAACCAAGACCCCTCCTTATTAGAAATTCAGAGCTAACAGAAATGCCGATGATTTAGGACAATTTAAATCATAATTCTCTTTCAGGAAAGGACATTAAGCCTGTCAAAAAACAGAGAAAGAAACAACCTACATATAGATCCTCATTCTCCACAGAGTACAGAGACCATCCTGGAGAAGGGTTTGAAGCTACCCTGTGAATGTAAGCTAGTGTGTAAAAACCAAAACCACTTGTATGGGAATCGTGACCATGGAGAAGACAACACGATGTCACAATAGAAGCCATAGCGGTTCCTTGCCAAGGCAAATGGTGCCAGGCCACATAATGTGGCATTCATAAGTGGGAGAGGTTATATAAGTAAATTCAACTAAGTTTCTTAGGACCTTGGACTATTTGGGATGGTGTAGATCATAAGTTCTGATGCTGAATATTATGCTAACAGGAGTATATGGAACTAGAACAATCTACTAGAATGTAAAAGGAGAATCACTACATCTGTACCCCAAGTAGAAAAGCGAACCATACTAGTTTCACATACATATCCCAGAACATGTACAAAATAAACCATTTGAGAACATAGCTTTACCACAGAATTCTGCAACTAGTATAAAGAAACATTTTGGAGAGAACTAGTCTTCAAAAATATCCTTCACTGATAGAATAAATAGAAGTTAATAAACGGTTATGTGTTCAATGACTTCATGTTCTGAACTGTAGGATTATATTAGCTCAGCAACAAAGAATTGCTATGAGTCACTCTGTATATACATTTTAGAAGACAAACTTGTCAGTAGTATGAAATGTAGGCATTTTTAGAAGACAAATTTGTCAGTAGTATGAAATGTAGGAATTTTTAGTTCAGACTATAAAATTTTTAAAATATAATTTCAGATTCTAGAGAAGAAGCATGTCACCCCAACCCAGTACGTTCAAGTATGATATGCACCAACAAGTCCAAAAGGGAGGCGCCAAATTCTACACCCCCTGGAACAACATATTAAATAAACTGTAGGTGGTGTGGTTTGTCTCTAACAGCAGAGAGTAACCTCCAGGCCAGTGCCACAATTTTCAGGGCTAGTTCCTTTCAAAAAGTACATAAAATAATAAGGTTTTTCCTTGTCTTCCAACACCTGTCTCTCTCTTGATTTGCCATATTTTTTTGCTGGCAACTATATTATTTTGTTGCTGCATAATTACCTGCTTAAAACACCACCTCATAAATGTTCACATAATATTCTCATAGTATTCACCAATCAGGTGTCCAGGCGCTGCCTAGTTAGGTTCTCTGTTTAGAGTCTCTAAGGTTTCAGTCTGAGCTCATCAGAGATTCAGAGAAGAACAGTGAGCATATTTTGAGAGACACCTGTCATTATACTAGTTGGCCTACTACAATAATACCTCATTTCATCTTCATAATCCTATAAATACTATTAGTTTCTCTACTTTACAGATGAAAAGTTGGGTGCTAGGGAAACTGGTCTAAGGTAAATGAAAGGAAGCAAGACTCAAATAGGCCTGTATGGCTGCAGCCCAAATAGAAATACCTTTCCTGGGAATGCTGGCTGAATTCCCAATTACTTTTGGTTAGTACTTTCAGTATAACTATTACAAAGTGTCTGCCAGACACATTGTGGGGGTTTTCTGGGTCCCCACTTGGGATATGAAGTGGTATTTTCAGATGGAAAGAATCTCAAAGGAAGGGGAAAAAGACTAGAAAAACTTATTTTTCTGGACAATGCATCTTACTTAAAAAATGGAGGAGCTGTGCTACACAATTTGTATTTTCTTGCTCCAAATTCCTATAAACTCAATATTTCACTGTTAGTTGTAACAATAACAATGTAAGCTCATAACCACTATACCTAGATATTTGACAGTATAGACTTCTTTTTGATGCAAGAAAGCATACATTTGGTTTGGATAAACAACTGATTTAGTTAGGAAACAAAAATAAAAGGGCTAGAATACAGCAGTTCCCACTTCTGAGTATCAAAGAAATGAAATCAGAATCCTGAAGAGATAGTAGCATTTCTACTTGCATAGCAGTAATACTCATAATAGCCAAGATGTGGAAACAACCTCAATATACATCTACAGATAAATGGATAAAAAGAAATGCACCAAACCAATAAAATGAAATACAACTTGCCTTTTAAAAATGAGGAAATTCTGTAATATGCAACAACTTGGATGTTCACAAGGTCAGAAAAAGCCACTACATAATTTCATCATTTGAAGTGACATTTAAAATATCTAAAAATGACAATGGAAGATGATCAAAGAGTAAAACGATAGGCATCTTGGTTTGGGGTGAAGGGAAATCGGGAAGACGCTAACAGGCATAAAGTTTCAGTCAAACAAGATGAGTATGCTCTGAAGATTTACTGCACAATGTTGTGCCTACAGTCAACAGTAATGTGTCTAGACTTAAACTCTGTTAAGTGAGGTCTCATTAAATATTCTCATCACATTTTTAAAAAACTGGAATTTTATCTACTTATAGACTACTGTTATCAACCGTATTTCTGGAAATGATGTATTAAACGAACATTAATTACTTACGGCAAGAAAGTTCCAATTTCTCTATGAAAGTGAAAAAGAATGTAAATGTAGAAACAGCCTCAGTCTCCTCACTGACATGGATATTTAACTCTCACGGCTCCCATGAAGATGAAATGAGACCATGAAAGTCCTTCCTAAGTTGCTAAGGGATGTTCAGTATAAACAGGCATAGAGTTAAAAATTAGCAACAATGAAGGCAAAATCATCATTACCACCCCTATTTTCCAATGAAAAGCAAGATCATTTTAGTAATATCCTACTTCTCATGCTGATTGTTAGGTGGATGGATGGTCCAAACACATGCTGTGATCAATGAGGAAGGAAGAGAGCTCCAAGAAATCAGATTGGTGGTGGGAGTGCAAACTGGTAAAACCACTATGGAAATCAGTGTGGAGAATCCTCAAAAAATTAGGATTAGAGGTTCCATTCAATTCAGCTATTCCTCTCCTGGGTATTTTCCCAGAATTGAAAACATAATACCACAGGAATATATGTGCACCCATGTTAGTAGATACACAATTTGTAATAGCCAGATCTTGGAAACGACCCAAATGCCCATCAACTGGGGAATGGATAAAAAAGATGTGGTATTTTAATACAATGGAGTACTACTCAGCTATAAATAAGGATAAACTAGAGGCTTTTATAGGTACATGGGTGCAACTAGAGACCATACTCATAAGTGAAATAAATCAGACCCACATGTGTAAACACCGTGTTGTCTCATTGGTGTAAGAAACCAAAAGTAAATAAAATCCAAAAGTTACAATAGATATAGTGAAAGGGAAACTGTTCAAAGGGAAATCATTGTTTGATCAATTTTGCATGCCTGTGTCTGGCAACCTGAGCAATTATTTTGAAGATAACTGTATGCAATACAACACCCATTGTTAAATTCCTATCATTTTGTTTTGAAATCCTGTATCACTCTTGTTTTTGTTGTTGATGATATTGTTGTTGACTGGCTTTTTTTTTAAGTTGTTTGCTTTTTTATTTTTCTGGGTTTTTTTTTCCTCTTTAAAAAAATCAGATTGGAAGATAATTTCACCTGGAATCTTGAGCTCTGCGTGTTAAATGTGTGGCTACTGACAAGCTGGAGGGCCAGAAAGTAAGCAGCAGTTCTTCATTCTTGGGACCATCGCAGATTAGAAAAGTCTTTTCCCTAAGGTTAACAAATGTAGCCACAAAGTACTTGGAAACATTCTTAGAGTCTAAATATGCAAGCAGTAATTTTCAGAGCAGCTCCTCTGACATGTGGCTTCTCTGTATCCAAAGCACGCCATTATCTTTCGTCATTCCAAGCCCAGATCTCAATCCCAATCCACTCAGAGTTGACAAATAAGTTGTGAGACGCAAAGTTAATGGTTGTGAGGCTCTGTAACTGAACAGTTTCCCTTAGTAAAGCAAAATGTGAAGCCCTATGAGGTTTTTTGTAGACAATAGCTGAAGAAGTCTCTGAATAGCAAGGAGAGACTCCTACAAGCCATAGTAAGACTCTGTGATTGCTTCTTGGCCTTTTGGCTAAGATCAAGCGTAGCACAGTAGACTCTGTAGTATGTAGCTCCTCCCTCAGGATCTCAGCTCAACTATAAGACACAACCAAATCCACTTCCTATTGTTCTTACAGTTCAACCAGATCCTTCAATAGAGACTATATTAAAACTAAGAGGAGTTCTTTTCCGGCTAGAACCATGGACAGTGTCAAAGAGAAGAAAAACAAGGTTCCTGATGTGCCAGAAACCCTTAAGAAAAATTGGACATTTTTTCAGAACTGAAGGTAGAGCCTGAGGATGATGCTTGACCAAAAGATGCTATGAAAGTAGGGCCGGGAGTTAGGCTCAGTGCCTTAAGCGCCTGCCCTGGCAGGCGCGAGGTTGTGAGTTCAATCCCCAGTGCCGCAAAAAAAAAAAAAAAAAAAAAAAAAAGATGCTATGAAAGGAAAGGAGGAAGTTCATATATGAAAAAGCAAGCTATTATAAGGAGTATAGACAGATGTATAGGGTTCTCTGCCTTGTCTAGCTAGAGGAAAGATGTTTCAACCTTTTGGAAGGAAAAGTAGATTTCCTGGCTGAAGTTTTATTGAATATACATCTCATAGCAAGGATAACACTGTACATTCTTTGTACTGCCCTTAACTTCATCCTCAACACATTCAAATTCCACTGTATTATGACCTACCCAAGCTATTCAATTCAATCCTACAATGGATCTCATGAAATGATCTAACAAAATCAAGGTTGCAACCAATGCCTTTCAATAAAATCAAGACACACTTTGGATACTTGTTTTGGTGTCTTGTCTTGGCAATCCAACTAAATGATACTACCCTGAAATGTTGTCTGCCTGTAGGACAGATATCTGAAGAAGATCAACAGGAATACATTGGTCTTGCACCAATTTTTCCTTGCACTCTTTTAGGCTAAAAATGAGAGCAAGCCTTGGCTCATATATTGTCATTCTCAAAACTCTCCACGTATTTTAATTGAAATTGAAACAGCCTAAAGAATGACTACTCTAGGGCCAAGGACAGTTCGATATGAAAAATTTACATATTGTTTATCTTACTTATTGCTTGTTATGAATTTTCTCTGCTATGCTAATAACAATGTGGTAATTAAAAAGTTTATTTAACTTATAGGTATTGACCTATATGCTTCCTATAGCTCTTAAGTATAATTCTATAATAAATTCACTACTTGTACATGAAGAAAATTATAAATTGAGATGAGAAGGATGGCTCTCAACAGAAAGCCACAAATGCACAACAGAAGTTCAATGTAATAGTTCTTTGTGTATGAAGATGTCATCATACATCTGGAGGGAGGAAACAACATACTGTCTTCTACAGGGGTGTATTGGGTATACTATGTACCCCCAAGTCCTCATATAATTTTGATGGGGCTGAGTTATTGGTTTATTATTGGTTTGTTGTCTGGCAATGTGAGTGCTGTGCCCGCCCAGGGGTGGAGCTGACATACAGTGTAAGGGAAGGAGGGTCTTCCTCTTGTTTGCTTCCTCTTCCGCCTCTCTCTCGCTCGCCAGCGCACCTTGCTGCTCGTGGCTGCCATGAAAGGCAGCACTGACCCGCCATGCTGACTTGGAGTCAACTAATGGACTGAAACTCCCAAGAAACTGTGAGAATAAACCTTTCCTTCCCTAACTTTGGGCGTCAGGTATTTTGTCTCGGCAACAAGCAAAAGTAACTAAGACAAGGGGCCTCTGTGAATGTGCTGACAATAGTTCAAAGTACTTACCATTACAGACAGCTGTCTGCTAAGGTACAAGCATTACTACACAGAGAGCCTAATGCCATTTCTGTGGCTCGTTTTGCTTCTTACATCTTATCCCATTCATCTTTGTTCACAGCAGCTTAGATATATAGGCTGGTTAGAAAAGCTGGATTTCAAGCTTAAGTTTAACATGGAATGACAGATCACCCTTATTTGTGACACTGGAATACCTTTTTATGTTTCAATACTTTGAATCAACAAAGATCAAATCAGGCTTCACTAATAGTTTCTATTATGAAATTCTTTAAAAAGTTTATAGATTGTAGAATTTAAAACCAGAAACTGAAGACAGAATATAAGCAGGCGGTACTAAATATATGAAAATAAGTACAGTTACTACAATTGAACTACAAAAACCAATAGAATTTTAGAAATTAGTAGTCATGAAATAATATAGTTTATTTAGCTACTTAGTTTTGCAACATAAATTATATTATTTTTAAGTCCTTGCAATTGTGACACACTAAATTCATCATCTTCCTTACACATTCCCAGCAAAGATAACCTAGAGACTCTTTTCTTGGGAGGGGGGCCTTAAACTATGTAGCCCAGGCGGGCCTCAACTCATGGCAATCCTCTTGCATCAGCCAGCTTTCAGAGCGTTGGGATTACAGGCATGTGCCACCACACCTGGCCAGTCTACTCTTAAAAGAAATAATAAAACAGCTGGGGGTTTTTTAGGAATTATATCTTTGATGATTCTAATATTGCTTATATTTTTTTCTTCTACAATAATTGAAAATGGTTATTAATTCACACAGTGTGTCATTTGAATAACTACAGTACTTGGGATCATTTTGATTATGTAAGATGATGCATTATATACATTATATTTATAAAACAATTAAGATCATTTTTTAGTCATAAAATTTTTTTATTCTAAACTTTTTTTTTTTTTTTTTTTTTTGCGGCACCGGGGATTGAACTCCCAGCCTCGCGCCTGCCAGGGCAGGCGCTTAAGCCACTGAGCCAAACTCCCGGCCCTGGTTTTTTGAGGCAGGGTCGCACTATGTAGCTCAGGCCGGCCTTGTGCTCGCGTTGTAGCCCAAACCGGCCTCGAACTCACAACGCTCCGCCTACCTCAGCCTCCCGAGTGCTGGGATTAAAGGCGTGCACCACCACGCCCGGCTATTCTAAACTTTTAATGGCATAATTTCTGTACCTCCAAATAATTACTTTCAATAATTTAAAATATTAAATAATATCATGATTATACTGGTATTCATTTATAACCTAGTGTTCCATCTGATTATTATTGTTTGTCATTTAAGGCTCTCTACAACCTGAAACTTTTCTTACTCAACAAATTTCCTTTTAACCACTCAGTATTGTGAATTTAATCAAGATAATACTCTTACTCTCTCCTAAAGGTCATGCTCATTCCCATCATTATCCTTTTATTTATATTGATCCCTCAAACAAAACATCCTCTTCCTTTTATCTACTAATATTATCACTCAGAAGATAATATTTACTTGTTTAAAAAAGGGAAAAAATAGGATCTTGCTTCACATATCCAAAAACATTAGATACATTAAAAGTTCTAAAGATTAAAGTATAACTAGAAGAAAATACACGCAAATATTTGAACACAAAATAGACTAAAATCAATGAAATACTATAGGTAAATGATCACTAGATTTTACAGAAAGAAATTCTGACACATTAAAAATTACTGAACAATGTGAAATGATTGTACAGGATGACACTTTTCTTAGTTCCCTTCTCCAAATGTTTCAAAGAATGCCTAAAAGCTGTTTACAACCAGTAAGATGAAACTATTACAGTCACACATGGCTTAATAGGGATTGTGCTAGAAACTAAGAAAATACGGATGTGCAAGACAGAAGGTCTTCCCATCACAAAATTTAAGCCCAGTGAAAGACAAACACTAATCAAATATTTATAAAAAGTGTGGTTAAAAGAATTAAAGACACAGAGCATGTAAGAGCACATAAAAGGGTCTCTACCTGCTGGAGATTTGAAATGTGTACCTGTCAGACTTTGTGTAAACATAAAATGGGAGCTCTTTTAAGAGTAGGACTGTATCGAGTATTTTTCTTTCATTGTTTACGGTTCAGAATCTCACACTATAAGACTTATACATTTGTTAAATGATTTATTCCCATTAACATTTAAGGCTATCCTTTATTAGCTATCCTTTTTTAACGGAGTATATGAAATCGGCTTTAGAGAAACTAGAAACATACACTTTTATTCTTAAACAACTTAAAAAAACTTACCTAACTTATAAGACGATTTCATGATCAATATGATCAGATTTAATGATAGACTACTATTTAAACATCAAAGAAATAACAAACTTGTTTGCATTTCTTAGACCTGTTCATATAATGTACTAAAAAGTTATTAAATTTTTTTCACTACCATCGTAAACGTTTTTAAAAGCACTATTTTCACACTGTATATCCTGGAAGTTTATTTATTACTAACTCACAGATATCTTTGCACTGCTTGGAAATACTTAGTGATCCAAGGTCATCATCATCTTCTCCAAAGTGATCTGATGTATTGCTATCCAGGACCTTAAGTTCTAGTTCTGACAAATTAGATGGCAAGTAGGAACTCAACTGAGATGTCTGTGGTGATGGGCTTCTTTCTAAAGACTTGCAACCAGTTCCTTTTTTAATAGTGACACCTTGACCTCTCTTTATTACCTTAAAATTATGTACAGTATTTTGGTCCATCTGGTTTTCTTTTTCCTCAGTTGAATGTGATGAAGACAAATCATCAGTAGAGATACTAGATGTTTCCTCCAAACCTCTGTCCTGCTTCTTTGAAATAAGAGATCTTCGTTGTGAGAGTACTGGAGATCCAGCAGAAAAAGGTGGGCTAAGAATAGAACTCTTTTCACTGCTATTTTTCCTTGTAGACAATCTTGCTTCACTACACTTACTTGTGTATGCATCATGTTTTGGATTCCCTGCCTTTGAACTGCTATCATGAGCTTGTAAACTTATCAAACTTCTGCTGGTATCCTCAGTACTATGGAAATCTTCAGAATAGCACGGGCTGGTGAACTCATCTGAATACTTTAGTTCTGAGATGCTTTCATCGAAACTATTTCTACTTGGTCTATTTTCACTCATATCAGCAGAAAAAACATTCCTATCTGTAGTTTTGACCTGCCCACAACCTATTTCTTTATCTAAAGTTCTGTTGACAACATCCTGTTGGAACACATATGGACTTTGGACTCTTTTTTCTAATTTTCTTCCTGAAGTATTTGTGTGAGTAAATCTTTCTGGCATAATGGAATTTACAGGACCTACAATTCCCTCCAATAAACCATTACGGGTTCTATTTTGACCACAATCAACTGCCTTTTCTTCAGTTTTTTGTTTTGGTTTAGTCTCCTTACTCATGCTTGGCTTATCAAAAGCTCTAATTTGCTTTGAGGTATTACTATTTTCAACAAGAGATGTATCTCTATCTAAATAGTTACTTTTAGGCAGTTGTGGCTGCTGACTTTGTTCTGCAAAGTTTAGTACTTTAACTTTTGATGGTGTAATTCTACATTTAGCACCTAACATTTGTGCTCGCATTTTTCTATAGTGTTCTCTCTTTTCCTGTACTACCAACATATCAGGATTTGTTTGCTTTAAACGCAGCCTTAGAGTATTTGTTAAACCATAAAGTAGCCTCTTCCTTGTAACTCTTGTTTGGGAATTCCCACTGCTCTTTTCAGAATATTTATCTTTCTTAAGTGTTTCAATTTGGTTCTTTTGACATTGAAGACTCACTGACTTTTTATCTTCTCCCACAGAAAGCTGATGCTTAGATTCAGATTCGGTGGACTTGTCATAAGATTCTGGCACCCTATCCTGAGTTCTATACAACCAGGCTAAATGAGGATGTATGTGAGTAGGACTTGCCATGGGTTGGTTGTACAACAATGACAACTCAATTAACAAAGCATTTAATAAAGGCAACTGCCTTATTGTATTAACTGTATTTTCCTCAATTTGAGGAGGACATGTAGTTTGATTAATTGCTCCTATATCCTGACTATGTGGAGGATCTACAATAACTGTAGGTCTCTCTTGTGTTGCCGAGTTTGTATACTTTAGCGGATTCGGAAGCGTTGGAGAACTTACAAGGATTTTTTCCGGAAAAGTACCATCTAACTCCTCAGGTACAATCATTTGCAGCTCAGTTGTGATTTTAACCTGTGCAGGACGCGTCTTTTCTTGGGTCAAATGAGTGTAATACAGAGGAGGCGGGCAAAATGTGTTGGTCTCAAGGTCCAACTCTGTGACTTCCTCATTGAGGTGGCTGACATGGCGCCCACGGCCGCCAGCTGAAGGAGCAACAGCAGAGTCGGTTCTGAGGCTCTTAACAAAACCTGCAGTATCGAAGATAGCCTTGCCACAGAAAACTCCTCTCTTCCCACCATCCTGCTGAGCTGCTGGGGCCCCCGCAGGCTGGTCCCCATCCCTGGGGCGCAGCTCCGGGGCCGACGAAGGCCTTCGCGTCTTCTGCAGTCTGTGGGGCGCCCGTCGCGGTTCTTTGCACACCACTGTCCCCTTTGCCCCTGCCGCAGAGGCGAGAGGGGCAGGCGGCTCTGGAGAGCCCAGCTGGCTGCCGCCCAGCTCTGCCAGGCGGTAGAAGAGCGCCACTTCCCCGATGCGCTCTCCTGTCGGGCTGAGCAGGGCAAAAGTGCCTCGCCTGCCCCGGACACCCAGGCCCGCGGCCTTGAGGGAGGCGGCGGCCAGCGGGATGTCGCAGGCCCCCAGCAATCGCGGGGTGGGAGCCTGGCCGGCGGGCAGCTGCAGCAACGCGGCGTGCAACAGGAGGGAGCGCAGGGTGGCGGGACGCAGGCGGAACAGGCAAGCTTTGCCGCGCCCGAAGCCGATGGCACCACGCTGGGGAGCCGGGACGGAGGTAGCGGGCGGGTAGACAAGCAGCGGTGGAAAGTCCAGCAAAAAGAAGGCCACGACAGGGCCCGGGGCGCCCGGGGACTGCGGTTCGGCCTCCAGGCGCACCCAATCCACGAGCAACTCCAACGAGATCAGGTGCTCGGTACCCTCGGCCGCCACGGCCGCCTCAGCCGCCATCTCCGTTACCTCAGAGACACCGCTTCCAGAAGTCGCAAACTGGAAATCGAAGCCCTAGACTCTCGCGAGAGGTGGGGAGAAAACAGCGCTGGGCGGTTCTCTCGCGAGCCTGCAGGAGCGCACAGCCAGCTTTGCTTATCTGCTGCTTTGCTCCTCCTCCTGCCCCCTGGTGTAGAGCGGCTTGCGAGCGCCTTTACCTCCTGACCTACGTGAGCACCATTCGATGATAATACCGAGGCTATGAGCGGCAGAACGCCACCCCCCCTTTCTTTTGAGGGTAATTTATTACCACAGATGCCGGCGGTTTGGGAGTCAGGCCAGGAAGTGACTCAGGATTCCCCTGCTGTCCCAGTCTGCAGAGCCCCCTAGCCTCTGCCCACAAGTGGCCTTCTGTGCCAATGGTTGATGGCAGTGTTGTAGCCTGGGGCCCCTGTCTCATACACTGTGTAGCAGGAAGACACACGTACAGAGTGTGTCCTCTTGATGGACTCCCTGACAACTTAAGTAGGTCATCTGAGTCCTCTTGCCAAGGAGCCTTAACTTCAGCTTCCAGTCAGAGGGACAAAATAATTCAGTTATACCAAAGCTCTTGCTAAGTCAGTTTAGAGGGAATAAGTCATCTTTCCATTCTGATGGACACTCCTCCCCCACACAGACACCCTCTGATACCTAATCACCTCGCTGTCCTTCAGCAAGAATCTTCTTAAATTTGTTTAACCAGCATCTTCCCCATCCTCCATGGATGCAAACCCACTGATGAGAGACTGGCTGTATCATCATCTACATTTGACAAGCATGAAGGGAAATGGAGATGCTGCCCGCCAGGCAGATGATCCACAGTTGAGGAAGAAGTCCATGTGGAGCTAAGTAGGAGGAAAAGGAATTTCATCTTCCTTATTTAGAAATACAGATGGTCCCTGACTTAAGATTTTTCAACTTTACAGTGGTGTGAAAACATACCCATATGACCACTGAGTTTTTCACTTTCAATTCAGTATTCAATAAATTACATAAGATATTTACATAAACACAAATTACATAAGACACACACTTTGCTATAAAATAAACTTTATGTTCAATGCTTTGTTATAAAATAGGCTTTATGTTAAATGATGTTGCCCAACTGCAGGCTAATGTAAGTGTTCTGAGCCTGTTTTAGGAAGACTAAGTTAAGCTATGATGTTGGGTAGATTGTACTGAATACATTTTCAGATTATGATATGTTTAATTTACAATGAATTTAGGAGGGCATAGTCTTGTAAATTTAGAAGCATCTATAATTATTTATATTCTTTCTTCCTTTCCCCATTTAAAACAATATAATAAAAAGCTAGAACATCCATAAAAATAAAACAAGACATAATTCCAAAAGGAATATTTTTTAAAAAGGAAATATAACTACAATTTTAAAAACAGAAAAAGTTAAGTTAAACGTCTTGATTATAGTTTAAATCTTGTGACAAATTCTTGTTTACTATAAGTTTGTGAACCTCAGCTCTTCAGAATTCCTGGAGGTTGGGGATATTCTTAGGAAGTAGGGAGTCTTGCTGCAGCTCTTTTTGTTCTATTCTACAGACTCCCAAAAGGCTGGCATTTTAGGGTTCTAGATGCATATATGTTCTTTTTTTTTTATTTAAGAGAAAAAAGACACATTTAAGAAAGACAAAAAGCAAAAGAGACAAACGACAACAGCAAATCCCCAATAGTAACATTATAGGTTTACAAAACAAGATCAAATGGATATTAATATATGCAGTCTGACTTCATTTAATTAATGATTCTATAGTATAGTTTTTCATACTGATTTCCAATGTTTTTAAGCTGAATTTTTTAATGATAGCATATAGTTGAGCCATATTTTTGATTATCAAAAGTGAATTATCTGCTTTTTAATTGAAATTCATAAATCATTAATATTTAGCATTTTATTGGTATAGTTCATAAATTTACTCATATTGGAATTTATCTGTCCATTTTATCTGTCCTCCTTTTTTCTGTTCCTGTTTCCTTTTATATTAATATAATATTTTTTGGGATTGTATTTTATCTCCATTATTGTGTTAATAACAATTCCTCAGTTTTTCTAATGATTTATAGTATATATATTTGGCTTATCACAATATAACTCACATATATTGTAAAAAATTAAAATTGTCTTCCTGTTGTCATTTG
>RJWM01032181.1:0-21688 GCA_004363535.1 Dasyprocta punctata | reverse complement strand
AAAAAAAAAAAAAATCTCCTTTAAGTACCCCCTGGGTTTGGTTGCCAGCACAGGAAAAAAAAAATACAGAGAGAAAGAGAGACAGACAGACAGACGGAGATACAGAGAGACAGAGAGGAAAGAAAAAAAGGAAGAAAAAAGAGGCAAGAAGAAGGGAAGCAAGCAACAAGAAAGAAAGAGAGAAAAAAGAAAAAGGAAAGAAAAAAAGGAAGGAAAAGGTACGCAGACTACAAATAACAATTTAACGCAAAAGTAACAACAATACAGTCTAGGGTTTATAATACAAGTAGAAATGAAACGTATGACAGCAGCAGCACTAAGGCTAGGAGGGAGGAAATGCAAGCACATAGCTGTACGGTTCTTAGACATGGAGTAGAGTAATTTCTTAAACGTAAATTATGATAAGCTACTACCACTCTACTACAAATTTTAAAAGCAGCACTAAAATCATACGATAATGTATATAGCTAGTAAACTGCCAAAGAAGATAAAATAAGATAAAAAATAAAACATACCTCATTAACTCAAAAGAATAAAATGATACTTGGGAAAGAAAGAAACCACAGAACAGAAAGCAACAAGTTAATAGACTTAAATATAACAATACTAACAATCATACCAAATGCAAACCTCCATTTAAAGACCAATATTTCAGATAAGAAAGAAAGCAAAATCTAACTGCTGACTACAAGAAATCTACATTTCCCAGCACTCACGAGGCTGAGGCAGGAGGATTTGCTGTGAGTTCAAGACCTGTCTGGACTACAAAGTGAGTTCAAGGTCAACCTGAGCTGCATAATGAGACCCTGTCTTAAAAAAAGAAATAAGAAATCTATATTAAATATAAAGATACTTGAGGCATGGTAGCACATGCCTGTAATCCTGGTTCTGAGAAGATACCAACATATTAAATGTAAAATAAAAAATAAAATAATAAAATTATGATGTTAACAATAAGAAGGAAATATGAGGTATTAAATTAACATCCAATAAAGTAGGTATCAGAAAAATGTTTCTACAATAAATAAAGTCTGTTCATGAGGTAAAAGATCAATTTGTCAGAAGGATATAATTCAAATGCTAATAAACCTAAGAGCAAAGCTTTATGATACATAAAGCAAAAATTAATACAACTTCAAGAAGAAACAGACAAACCTACAATTACAGCTGGAGGGCTCACTTCTCAATTTAAAAGGATCCAAGCAATGCAAAATATGTTCTTGAACAAAAAAATTAAACTAGAAACCAATAATAAAAATGTCTGTAAAAATTCCTAAATATTGTACTATATTTGAAAACTATATTAATGTGCTGCTATATGAATGCTGAATCACAGAAAAGGTCAAAAGGAAAACTAAAAAGTATTCTGTTGGAAAGTTAAGAAAACACAACTTATCAGTACATGTAGGATGCAACTGAAGTAGTTTTCTTTTTTTGGTTTTTTTTTTTTTTTTGGTTTTGGTTTTTCTTTTTGAGACAGGGTCTCACTATGTAGTGTAGGTTGGCCTTGTACTCGGTATGTAGCCCAGACTGGCCTCAAACTCACAATAATAGGTATGCACCACCATGCCCGGAAACAGAAATTTATAGTTCTAAATAGTTACAGAAGAAAAGAACAGTCTCAAATCAATGATATCAGCTAGCACTGCTCTAGATGCATTACTCATAGAACTTAAAAAAAAAAAAAGAAGAAAACCGTCACAAGAACTGGAAAAAAAACTGTAGATCATGCACAATGGAACAAAATGTGGCTGTAATAAATGAGGAAAATCCTTACAAACTGACATAACATGACTTCCAGGATATACTGATAAGAGGGAAAAGCCAACTGCAAATTTCAATACACGTCAATAAGGGGGCAACAATGGTACATACACTGAGCATTATCATCCCCAAATCATTCACCCAGAGTGCAAGACATCTGCATTCAATTGTCTGAACAATACCAGCACAAACCTTTCTCTTCAGCAAACTCAGAGAAATCAGTAGTATAACTATCTTAACTATTTTTTTATAAACATACATACACATATACATGTTTTTTCTTTCAGCTTGTCATACTAATGAAACAATACAATGTTTACACATGTGTCTTATTTATTTCACTAATGAGTATGTTCTCAAGTTGCATCCATTTACCTGTGTCTAGTTTATCCTTCTTTATGGCTGAGTAATACTCCATTTTATAAAAATACCACATCTTTTTTATCCATTCCTCAGTCAATGGGCATTCAGGTTGTTTCCAAGATCTGGTTTTTATAAACTGTGCTGCTATAAACATGGATTCACTATACCACTGTGGTATGATTGTTTTTAATTCTTTTGGGAAGACACCCAGAAAGAGAATAGCTGGGTTGAATGGGGAGGTCAGAATTGCAAAAACAAACACTGAATAAACACACTCTACATGATAAGGGTGCATCGATTATAAAATAATCTTGATATAGTTTAGGTCTGATTAAGAGAAAAAAATTTCTGAAATGTCGTAAATACAGAGGGCCAGAGGATAGAAGGAAGGAGAGAAAGGAGAAGTTTATCAGTTCAAAAGCTACAAATAAAAAGGACCAAAGACAATTACACATTCTTGAATGTATGGTGAAATTTTAAATACTATTAAATTCACTAGCTGCCACTGTATCCTGCTTACAACCCCAACCAATGAAGAAAAAATAATTTCTCCTTAGGGACTACACTACTATTCCAAAGCTTTCTAGCTTTGAGTAAGCCTGTCTCCTTCATCTAAAGCCAATGAAAGTTCAATTTATGTCTTCCTTCCTCCAATTTTCATTATAAAATACCCTGAGACTTGGTGGATCTGGCAGACAATTTTCCAATGCTTCCTAGCCTTGCTGCTGGTGACTAAGGGAACTCATTCCTTTTTTTCTGGCTACCATCTCTTATGCTTAATAAATCTCATTATTTCAGAGATCTCTCAGTCTCAGGAATTTTGGTTTAATTAGTCTGAGCTAATGAATAAATGGTGATGTTACTGGAAACAATATTCCCAAGGTGGGAAAAAAGAGATACAAATATGGAATTAGAAAAAGAATAGAATCCCATATAGTTTCAAATTAGAGGCACTGGTATAGGCACATGATTTCTCAAATGTGTGCATGTATGTATGTGTACATATACATGTATGTGTATGCATGTATGTCTGCTTAAGGAATCTGAGGCAAAGACATCCAAGTAGTAATATACACAGTCAGCAGTCAGATCTTGGTTTCTTTTGGGAACACCAAGATAATGAATATGTTACACCAAAACAGAAGAAAATGCTTAGTCCTAGGGACTAAGCCTTCAACCTGTGGCATTTGAAACTATCTCTATGTAGATAATGCCAGAACTGTATTGAATTAGAAGACACCCAGTTGATGTCTACTGAAGAACTGATTGCTTGCAGGTGGGGAGAAATTCCCTCATCTTGGAATCATAGAAATCTTTAGCAATGATCACTGTGGTGTAAGGGAAGAATAACAGCCATTAATTTTTCTGCACTGCAGGATATTTGAATACTCCCCACTAAGTATTACTTACTAAACTGAAGGTTAAAAAAATAGAAACTCTATGAGAAAGTAGGCAATATTTTGACCAAGTGATGATAATAAATAGCATAAAAAGAAGTACAGACAATATGCAACTCTAGATGAGACATCTTGAGAAAGATGTAGTACTTATGTATTCAGCTAAGAATGCACAATCTGAATCTAATGAGGAAACACGATGCAAACGCAAACTGAGGAATATTCTGTCCAAAAAAAAGGGATGTACGCATTATTCAAATATACCAATGTCATCAAAGATAAAGGGTGATGAAAAGTTCCAGATCTGAGACTAAAAAAGAACAACTAAATGTAATACCTAACCCTAGAATTCCTGTTCTGAAGGGAAAATAAATGGTATAAATTAGGACGTTTGGTGAATTAAGTTGGAATTTTCTGAAAAGTTGTTAAGATACTAGGTCTATTCCCTGATGTTAATAAACTATACCACGGATATAAGATCATTTTTATTTTCATGAATACATACTGAAGTAATTAGGGGCTAAGTACCAGGATGTGAATAGCTTATTCTCAAATGATTCAGAAAATGTCATACAGAAAGAGGCAGAGAGAGCCAGGTGTGGTGGCTCACGCCTGTAATCCCAGCACTTGGGAGATTGAGGCACGAGGAAATCCATGCGTTTGAAGCCAGCCTGGGCTACATAACCATGTTCAAGGCCAGCCTGCACTACACAGTGAGACCCTGTCTCAAAAAAAAAAGGAAGCGAGAAAGTAGAGAGAGGGAAAGTAAAATGTAAGCTTCTTGTAAGAAGAGGGAGAGTGAGCAAAAGAATATAACTGTATACGTAAAGTAAAACAAATGCAGCAGATTGTTAATAAAAGGTGATCAAGGCAAGTGTGGTGGTCATGCTTGTAAACCCAGCACTCAGGAGACTGAGGCAGAAGAATCACTGCAAGTTTGAAGCCAGCCTAGGCCACACAGCAGGTTCAAGGCTATTCTGAACTCCATAGTGATTCTGCCTCAAAAAAAATAAAAATAAAAATAATAATAATAATAATAATAAAAAGGTAATCAAATAGAACGTCTATAATTCAAGAAAGTTTTCTATAAGTTCAAAACTATTTCCAAATAAAATGTTTAAAAAAATACAGATTTTCTGGACATGATATAGTAACTTCATGTTTTTGATGTAATTCCTGTTTTACATATTCAGCAATGATAGATAAAGTATAGAAAGAAAAAATCAAAAGGAGATTTTTATCCTCAAAACCAAAATAAACATTTCCATAAACCAGAGAACAGAACAGAAATTTAAAGTGGTGTGCAAGGCCACACCAGAGGCCTGCTGAGATCTGGAAGTAGACAGTGCAGCTGGCAGTTCTGCTCCTATGGAATAAATGGGACTTAAAGCTCTGTACACAAGATGAAACAGTAGTCAGACTCGCTGATTGTAGCCAGGGATGCTGATGAAAAAAGCCTGATACTTGCATGGGCTGCAAAGGACTACATTCCCCTCTGTTTTGAATGCAACCTACAAAGGTACAGTAGGTCACTCACCTCTTTATTTGAAAGGCACTTAATAGTTTCACAGTTTCCATAGGAAGAAAGTTTAGTAGCATCTGTTTCCCGTGCCACAAAAAGGAGCTTCTGACCCATTAAGTTCAAACATTCTAAAACACTGTAAAGTAGTTGAAGACATCAAGGTAAGAATAGTTTTTCACAGCCTAACAGTTATTTCTGTAGCTACCCAATATGTTAGCTACGGGCAACATATAGTTATTTACATTTAAATTATAGTAAAATTTCAGTTCCTCAATTACACTAATCGCATGTGACTAATAGTTACAACACTAGATAGAACAGATGCAGAACATTTTCATCTTTGTAGAAAACTAAATTGGAAGTGTTGCTCTAATAAGGAGGGGAAAGATAAACAAGAAATACACCCAAAGCTCTCCATCAAAGTTTAGGCCAGATCTGATATATTCATTATGGTCTGGAGTCAAACTCTTTTTGAGCCTGCTTTGGGGTTTTGTTTTTTCCAATTTAGGCCATACATCAAGGCTATATAGCTCAATTCTTCTAACTAAAATACCAACAAGTCTACCATCTTCTTTAAAGTTATTTAGTTTCAAAATATCCCAGTCTCTTACTTTTCAGTAAAATATACCATTTTAGACCAGCTACTAAATTCAAAAAATTAGAAATTAAATTCCCCATTTGCTTTTGTTCTTGTTTAGAACTAGACCTTACCTTGTACTTGGGTGCTGAACTTCTGTTCTGTTTCTTGGCTTTTGGCTTGCTTCTTGCTGTTTTTGGTTACTACCCAGTGACTCTAGATTGAGTTCTGCAATCTAGAAGAAAATGAAGTGGTAAAAATCAGTGAATTTCGTACAGGGCATTTGACATTAAAAGAAATAAAAAACAAAACCCACTCGAGTGGTGTTATCTGATTCTTTAGGCCACGGCTTTGCCATTGCAATAGTCCTGGGCTGGTTTCAGTAGTTACCAGCTGGTTTTTGGCAGCTTATCCAAGAACAGCAATCTGTTACCGGCTACTGATATAGGTACATGGATATGGGAAAAGGACTGAATAAAAACGGATAGGATTTTGGCTCATCATTCCATACTCAAGTTACCTAAAATGTATTTCTCTGCCAATATACAATTTTTGGAAATAAAACAATGGTTTTTATAGTAACATCGAAAAAGACATTAGCTTAATTTAAAAAAGAAGTCTATTCTAATAGATGTTTCTTCTTCCATGAAGTGAAAGTCTGCTTCGGAGCGGTGATGCAGAAAATGACATACAAAAAATTTTTTTTCTGAACTAGCAATTTGGCCCGAGACTTCACACATACTACTACACTTGTTCTACCACTGAGTGTGAGCTACATTCCTAGCTCTTCCTATTTTATTTTGAGTCTAAGTTGCCTAGGCCAGCCTCAAAATTGGCAGTCTTCTTGCTTCTGACTCCCAAGTAGCTGGGCTTACAGGTATGTGCCACCACACCCAATTCACAATTTTTAAAAAACTTCTACAGAGTTACAGAACAGTTACAAAGATAATACAGAGTTCACATGTATCATTGAGCCATTTTCTTATTAATAACAGATTAACAAGGTGTTCTGTCACAATTAATGAGCCAATATTGATACATTAACTAAAGTCCATGCATAACGCAGATTTCCTTACTTTTTACTGAAGATTGAAGTAAGACATAATTTTCAGTGTAAACCAAGTATAACATGTTCTCAAGTATGGACTGAGCATACTTGAGGGTTCTAGAGACCCTTTCAGCACGAGGTCTTCCTTTCTCCAAATGTGTAACTCAACAGATTGCATATAAAATGATACAAAAACAACCTGCTTCTCTTAAGTGAAACATTAAAGAAATTCACAAAATATGTAAAACAATGGTATTCTTCCTACTGATTTTTTAAAAAAATGTTATGCTGTTACAGGCAACTGAGTTAGTTAGAAATATTATAGGCAGTCAGACAGGGCTAGGCCCTCAAAGAAACCTGTACAGAGGACCAGATATCTTGTGACCTTCAAAGAGATACACACCTCTTGCTGTGGGCCAGATCTCAAGACAGAAGGCAAAACAAATGCAACCACACCCTAAGTATAAGCATTAGGGATTAGGGATGGATCATCTCAAGAAGCCAGGAATTACTATCCCAACCCCCTAATCCGTAAAAATGCTCGCTTACTACGTGACTCACTTCCCCATTTGTCCTTGATTTGGTCAATTTTACCTAAACAAATAATCTTATTGATTGACCACAGTTCTGTCCCACCTCAAGCCCATCTGCCTTGCGAGTTCCCAGTTTTCCCCATCATGGTTTTACTGTAATAAAAGTCACTAGAAAAGACAGAGTCTTTGGCAACCCACTCGGGACCCCTTCTGTCTCTCTCTCAGACAGAAGTTTTCTTTCTCTCAATAAATATTTCTGTTCTTAACCTCCGTTGTTCCTAAAATTCATTCTTTGATTTTAGAGAACACGAACTCGCACCAGACATACAGCAGGTCGGGAGTTTTGTTCCACTATATCATCAAAGCCATATCCATAAAAATAAATTATTTTACCATGAGTTTATTTGATATTTTAAACAAATTAATAGCTATTAAAATTATTCTCATATTTAATTTCTAATATGATAAATGTTGATAGATGTGATCCACATACACAAAAGCTCATTGAGGGCAAAGAAGTTTTGAGACTAGAAAGGTTTTAGAACCTATGATGGCTTAGAGAGGAGCGAACCAATAAATACTTTTTCTAAATCAGGTTTTATTAGCTTACCGCTGCCCCCATTTGTTAACCCATTCTATGGTTGCTTTTGCACTAAAACAGCCAACTTGAATAGTTGTAATAGAGACAATATAGCCTGCAAAGCCTATATTTATTATCTGGCCTTTATTTTTAAAAAAAGTGTAAGTTTGGTGTGGAGCACAAACATGCTTTGGAATCTGACAAACCTGGATTTGAATGAATTTTGGTTCCACTTAATGAGTAATAGGACCCCAGATAAGTTATGTAACCCTTCAAAACCTTAGAATCCTCAGGTATAAAATTGGCTGTTGTGAGGATTAAATAATAATTTCCATGAACCATTTTAAAACAGTAGGCTCAGTAAGAGCTTGGTATATGGCAACTACTTCATCTACATGTTCAAATAAGATCTCTGAGACAAGCCGGGTGTGGTGGTGCATGCCTTTAATCCCAGCACTCGGGAAGCTGAGGCAGGAGGATCCTTGTGAGTTCAAGACCAGCCTGGGCTACAAAGTGAGTTCAAGCCCAGCCTGAACTGCATAGTGAGACCCTGTCTCAAAAAACAGGGCTGGGAACTTAGCTCAGTGGCCTAAGCGCTTTCCTGGCAGGCACGAGGTTGTGAGTTCAATTCCTGGTACCAAAAAAAAAAAAAAAAAAAATCTCTGAGACTGTCATGGTAGTAGAATGTCCTTCTACCACAATAACACAAAACAGTATTCTGGCTTTAGTTATTGTTCTATATGGATGATTTATTTCATAATAGAATCCCTTTAATTCATAATATGATGGAATTCATGCAGGGACACAATCTAAGGCACTGTAACAAAATTTTTCAAGAACTCTATCCTCTTCAATGTCCCCCTTACGTGTTATTCTAATTTATACCTGTTGAACTGTCCCCCAACCACAAAAGAGCAGAAATCTATGTAGAATTTTAATTATTACAATTATTAGGATCAGCTAAAATGTTAAATGTGATCCTTATTGTATTCAAGGCACTGTGATAAGAGCTCATTTACCCCCACCAAAATCCCATAGAACTATATTCCCATTTAGAAATAAGTTTTTCAAAGAAATTACCTAGATGATACAACTAGACTCCAGGGCCTATATCTGAAAACGGGTAAGCTCACCTTCAGAGACTACTCAGCTACTATATTATGCTAGTTAGATGGGTCTTAATTCCAAATACAAGTTCAGCTTCAATCACGTTCTCATTTGTATAAAGAAAGATAACAATATAAAATGATGAGATGCGATTGTCTGATCTGGTTCCATAATTTTTTGTTTTCTGTTTTTCTGAGACTATGTAGTCCAGGCTGGTCTCAAACTCATGGCAATCCTCCCACCTTAGCCTCCCAAATGCTGGGATTACAGGTGTGCACTATCATACCCAGATATGGTCCCATAATACTAGAGGCAAACACACTGGTCAAAGATACTAACCTTCTTTGGGCCATACTTCAGGAAATACTGCACCAATTCAAGGGCTGTTCTAGC
Organism: Dasyprocta punctata; assembly: GCA_004363535.1. Lineage (NCBI taxonomy): Eukaryota > Metazoa > Chordata > Mammalia > Rodentia > Dasyproctidae > Dasyprocta > Dasyprocta punctata. Next base: position 12,404 of record RJWM01032181.1, on the reverse strand, counting down.
ATTTTCTGTGGCATCGTGACCAAGTCTGTTTGGACGATGTATATTCTTCCTGGAAAGTCAAGATAAAAAAACTTACATGCCTAGCAACATTTTTGATGACAGGCTCTGTCAACAACAACAAATGTCCAAGTTAAACATGAAGTTTTAACATTGTGACAATCAGTGTTCTAGTTAAACATAAAGTTTCAGGATTGTGATAATCAGTTTCATATCATGACAATCAAGAATTTTTTATTCTGGCTAACTGCCAGATCCTAAGAGATGTGCTGGAGATACAGAATAATTAGGGGTGATTTTGTCCATAGCATATCATCAAGACAAAGGTTATGTAATAATAAGTTTATAGCTTACCCATCATTTCTTAGCTATAAAAACTACTGAAAGTTACCTTTCAGACGTTTTCTGCTCATGTACAAGTGACTAAATATACTTAAACCCTTTCTGTTTTCATAAAACTTTATAATATTTATGTCCATATGAATACCTAAATCTAATTCATATCATATCATATTTAGGAAATCCCATTTTATTCTAGATAGTATCTTACTGAAGCCTCTATACTAGTAAACATAGATCTCTTAAGCAACAAAGTATTCAATAATATAACCATAATTTATTTAACCAGTTTTCTAGAATATTTCTAGCTTTTTCTATTTTGAGCCATATAATAATGAACATCTTCATATGTATGAACGGGATCTATTCAATATAGGTACGTTACATTTTGAAATTTTGGCTAACTTTTCTATCCTTTCTCATCTGGTTCTATTCATCAAGCCTTTTCTCTACTCCCATATGTCTTCATTTCACAAGAAATGAAAGGAATAATATTTACAAACAGGGTAATCAGAGACTCTGAATTTTGCACTATGTATTAAATTAGATACTTCATGCTAACTTACATGCGATAATCAGGACAGTATTATAACATGTAAATAAACCTACCCCAAAATAGCTTTGGCTAAGAATTTTAGCTTAAATCTTCTGCCCTGCTTTCTGACATAAAGCAATGAGGTATCAATAACATATGGATGTATCATCTGAGGAGAAAGACAATATAGAATGAATAGCATCTTATGCTAAAGGAAAAAACAAATAGGTTGGGGTGGAAGAGTTCAAGACTTCAGATTTGAGATAAACGGAATTGCATTTGTACTAGAAAAGTAAAGTCCTAAATCAGATACATACTTTCAATGCTCTGAGATCCAAGTCTAACAAGTGTCCCACTAACACAGCATCAGGAGGGAGCAGTGCTCTTAATTGCCCCTGTACATCTTTGAGTTTGGTTGTCACCGAGTTAAGAATAGTCTTTGTGATTCCTGAAGAGCTTTCAACAGAAAAGGAGAAATGGACAGGCCATAACATTAAAAAGTTTTTCTTCCTGGAAAGTTCTTTAAGAAGAAGAGAAATATATATATATATGCTCAGTGTAGAAAAAGGTGAAAATACAAACAAGCAGAAGATATTAAAAATTAGTCATAATTCCATCATCCAGAGATTATCATGTTTTATTCTAGTAAATATCTTTTCTTTTTTTTTCTTTTATTGTGAAACAAGGTCTGGTTAAATTGCCCAGACTGGAGTTGAACTTGTGATACTCCTGCCTCAACACCTTTCCACCCTGCCAATTAGTTGGGATTGCAGGTGTGGGCTACCATATCCCACCTTTTTATAGTAACACAGTTTTATAATAACACAACCATCAACACACATGCTGCTTTACCACATGATATTGTGTCTTTCAATACATCATAAGTAAACTTGTAAGTAGCTACAGAGTATTCTATTATATTAATCTATTAATTCTATTATATTAATCCTCTTTCAGATATTTATATTCCCATATTTTGTAATACCATGACAAACATGCTTGTACATACTTCTCTACCACGCATGACTACTGCTTAAGAATACTGTCTAAGTATTAAATCTGCTAACAGAACAGTCTATATCGCTGTCATGATCTCTCTGTATAAGCATCTATAGGTACAACTTCAATAGATTGTAACAGTAATATTTCAATGTTTTCTTTGCATATCATTGTGTGTACATTTTAAAATTACAGGCTAATCTTTGGCAAAATAGACTAAAATTTAGAGCTTCCAATTTCTGTTACAGAAAAAATTAGTTTTATTTTTTAGGTCAATGCAGAGTAAGCACTAATAAGATCATTTAACTGTCAAGTAACAGCCTACAGATTTTCAGATGAGGTCTTACCAGAAAGCAAAGCTTCCTTCCTGCTGTTTGGCAGTTGCTAGATAATGAACAGAAATGGGGAATTCTAGGACAAGGCAGATAATATTCTGTTGATTTAATATCAGAAGATTAGCAAATACAAAAAGACAAAAACTATACACCAACATTGTGCAACTTCAGTATTCAGATATAACAAGGTGTTACCCCAGCCTTTTCTTTGATAATATATATGTAAGTAAGACCTAAGTAAGCAGAATCTATGGGCTTTTCCTGTTAAATCTTATTCCATGATACTTCTGATAGGTCTAGAAAGAGCTGAAAGTGACATGAAAAGTACCTGGTGAGGTAGTCCACAATCTTGCCATCAGGTTTGATCAGTTCATCCATAATACAGCAGCCCCCTTCAGCTACCAGTGAGATACGTGTTATTTCTCTCCCCTTGGATGTGAGGCACTGAAAGACCAGGATACAGTCGGTCTGCTGAACTATGAAAGCTGTTGCTTCCTCTGAATATCCACACCTAGTCATCTGCCACCTACTCTCAACTACCAAACTCACTGGAGCAATAGCAAAGTTGTTTGCTTCCTATAGGATCTAGTATGAAAGAAATGTCCTAGGCTGTTGACTGCTGCACCTAAGGGAAGTGACACAGATCAACTTCTATAGGAAATGATATCCTTGAGGAAGATGAATGGAAGAAATATCAATCATAATTGTATCTACCATACACAGAGTATGCACTTTATGGTAAGTACCAGTAACAGGTAACTTTTATTAAGGTTACTCTAACTGTACAAGGTAGCCTTTATTATTAACCCCACCTTCATAGAAAGAGAAGTTGAGGATAAGAGGGAAGGGGACTTATCTACCAACCACACCCTGATATGTCAGACTTTAAAACTTTAGCTTTAAGCCAATCTATTAAGAATTAAGAGCTGGACATGATGGCTGACACCTGTAATCCCAGCACTCAGGAGGCTGAGGCAGGAGGATTGCTGCAAGTTTGAGGCCAGCCTGGGCTACACAGTGAGTCCAGATCAGCCCGAATTTCATGAGACCCTGTCTCAAAATAAATAAATAAAAAATAACTTAAGGAACTAATTGTTGAGTACTGAGAGAGGATACATTGTCTTTAAAAGAAGATTTGCTAAACTTGGGCAAAGTAAAACACAGAGTGGTAGAGCAAGGAAATCCTGCTTTTGATTATTAATGTATAAAACTAAGGCAAACCTATGGTAATTAAGGCAGTCTTCATGGCAACAGTAACTACATACTTGTTCAAAAGATAGGCATAAACTTCTAACATTATGTAAAGGCTTGATTAAACAAAGCAACTAGCTAGAAAATTTATACACTTATTCTTCATCCAGAACACAAATCCAAGTTTTCTAAAATGTGAGTAAAAGAAGCCTACTTTCAGTTACTGAAACTGAACACTGAAACTGAATGCAATGGTTCAGTAGACTCAAGAAAGCACCTTCCACTAAATCCCAGTTTGCAACATTCCAGCTAAAAAAAATCAAGAGTATCACTTACCATTTCACAGTCAAGCCCAAACAGAGGACTGTTGTCTGTTATAGAATCATTACATTTGGTAGGTATAAAGTTTTCATAGTCAGGAGAACCTAGAAGGAAAAAGGAATAAAATATTTACCTTCAAACTATGGACAGCAAACATTACTCTTAGACTCATCCAGGGAAACTGCCATACCATTTGTTAGTTACCTTGTCTACGTTAGTTATTTCAAAAACAGACGCAAAAAAAAAAAAAAAAAAAACCCAAACGCCCAAAAACCAGAGGCAATCTCTGTCCTTAAGTTTTTCTCCATCTATTTATTTTTATATTCTGAGAAGCTCAGTGTGGTGGTGCACACTTATAATCCCAGCACCACAGGGGGCTAAAACAGGAGGACTGCCATGAATTCAAGACTAAGCTGGGTTACATAGTGAACTACACAGTGATACACTGTCTCAAAAAAAAAAAAAAAAAAAAAAAAAAAAAAAAAAAAAAAAAAAAAAAAAAAAAAAAAAAAAAAAAAAAAAAAAAAAAAAAAAAAACCAAAAAACTGGACGTGGTGGCCCATGCCTTTAATCCCAGCACTTGGGAGGCTGAGGCAAGGAGGAACATTGAGAGTTCGAGACCAGCCTGAACTGCATAGTGAGACTCTGTCTCAAAAAGCAGGGCCGGGGATTTAGCTCAGTGGCATAAATGCCTGCACTGCAGGCATGAGGTTGTGAGTTCAATCCCCAGTACCAAAAAAAAAAAAAAAAAAAAAAAAGAACCAAACAACTCTAAAAGACCAATTGAGAGCTTCCTGTTATAAGGTACTGTGGGTCCTGGACTTCCTGATAGTTACCAAGTAACAGCTTTTCCTCCTTATCAGAAGAGAAATTACAACAAAATTATGTCTAAATCCAAAGTCAATGGATTCTTTCCATCTAGGCACTAAAAGAGAATGAATAAAGCATACAAACGACTACATCAGCATTTTTCTTTCCTTTATAAAGCAAGAGGAAATAGGGAAGAGATTCCACCATAGTAGACATCTAAAAGAATTGTAGGGCAGGCAGAAAGTGGGAATAACAGTCACTATGTGCGCCCCTCTAACTCCACCCTTGAGATTTCTCTGAAATCTCTATTCAGAAATTTATATACATTTTTTGGAATCATAAACTAAAAATTCCTTATCACAGCTCAGCTACAGGCTTAGGGTACTCCTTCCATTGCATACCCTAAATCAGTGATGGTGAACCTTTTAGAGCATTCAACGATAACAAACAGCACAATGCAGCACATGGGCCATAGGTTAGGCACCACTGCCTTACATCAATAAACAGGCATATTTAGCTCAATGACCCAAAATGTTTGAATCACTGAAGAGCTCTACCTTTAGACAAAAGCTGAAGTAATAAAGCTATCATTTGAAAGAAATAAGGAGAAATATGAAAACTTTTGGCTAATTCCTATCACCTAGTAGCTTAGAATTTCAAACTAACTGCAATTAAAAGACTCAAACTAAGGTCTAATTCAGAAAAGAAAGGTAAAATCTGGGAAATAATATATTTGCTAGTCACCCCATCTGTACAATTAGTGGCATTAAAAACAAATAAAATTACTAACATTTTAAAAGTATTTATGTGTCAGAAACACTCTAAACATCTTTTCTCCCCAGTAATGGAGACTGAATCCAGGGCCTTCACCCTGCATTATATCCCCAGCCCCCTTTTGGATTTTTATTTCGAGAAAGGGTCTTATTAAGTCACTAAAATGCTGTGGCTGGGCTTAAATTTGTGAGCCTCAACCTCTTTGAATACTTAGAGTACAGCCATGAGTCACCATGCCCAGTTATTAAGCATCTTTTGTCTATTAATTATTTAATCTTCATGGAAATTCTGATATAGGGACTAAATTTTAATTCCATTCCACAAACAACTTCCTTTATTTTAAAAGAAAATGTATAAAGACTGCATAAAGCACTAATAACTCAGTAATAAAAAGATAGCCCAGGGCTGGGGATGTAGCTCAGCAGCACAAGCACCTGCCTGACAAGTGCAAGGTTGTGAGTTCAATCCCCAGTACCTTAAAAAAAAAAAAAGGCCCAATTAAAAGATAAGGCAGGCACCACTGCTGCCATCAGTAAGTGGGTAGCCAGCAGCCAACTTGGGCAAAGAGATGCAGCCAGACGCATCTCTATGCGCTCACCCCCACCGCTGGAAAGCTTGCCTCCCTTGGGTAACCAGGGCAGGCATGGAGAAACAGCCAGATATGCCCCATGTGTCCACGGGCTACCACTGGAGACCCTTGCTTCCTTTGGGCAGCCAGCACCCACCAGGAGAATAAGACAAACACACCCCTGTGTGCTTGCTGCCATCAGGGGAGACCCAGTGTAGACACGCAGACTGAGAGAAGCAGCAGCCCCACCATCAAGCACCTCTGGCCATCGGGGAAGCCTAGCGTAGCTGCACGGGTCTGGAGAAGCCCACCCCATGCCCTGCTACCTCCCTAGGAACCTGGGTTCAGAGAAACTCAGGTGCCTGGCCGACTCCCCTACACTGTGGAGGGCCAGCCAACATGGGAAATGCCTGGGACCCCACAACTGGCTTGTTGGGAGGAACCTAGGAGAATGTCAAGACACAGGAGCAAAAAGTAATCTCAGACATCCAGCCCACACAGAACAACTCTGCGAGACATAGTCATGAAAGAAAATGGAACTTGCACACCTGAAATATCCGAGAGGATAGCAACTGAAGTAAAGAAACCACTTCATTAGACTGTAAAAGTAATCAGATCAGAAATATCATCTCAGGTAAAAGAAGAAATCACAAACATAAGGAAACAACTGCTGAGCATATCCAAAGAAGACATAGATAAAAAAGAGGATCATAGGAAAATGATGGAAACCTTGAATGAACACTATAGGAAGGAATTACAATGCATTAAACAGATTCAAAGAGATACCCAGGAAATTAAAAACTCCATCAAAAGCTGGCAAAACTTCTTGAAAGAGACCAAAGATAGACTTTCAGACCCTGAAGACAGCATCACAGCTAGTGATTGTGAAAAGAAAGCTCTCTTAAAAATAACAAGAAATCAGTATGGAGATTCCTCAAAAAACTAGGATTGGAAATCCCCTTCAATCCAGCTATTCCCCTTCTGGGTATTTTCCCAGAAAAATTCAAAGTATCATGTCACAGTGATATCTATACACCCATGTTTATAGCAGCACAATTTGTAATAGCTAAACTTTGGAAACAACCAAAATGCCCATCAACTGCAGAATGGATGAAAAAGATGTCGTATTATACAATGAAATATTACTCAGCTATAAAAAGGATGATCTTGAGGCTTTTACACGTAAAAAGAGGCAACTTGAGACCATACTCATAAGTGAAATAAATCAGACTCACATTTGTAAATATCATATTGTATCCCTAGTGTAAAAAATAAATAACAATTAAATTTAAAAAACAAAACAAAACTGAAGGAGTGGTAGGATCCAGGATGTATAACAGATATTGTAATAATGAAAGGGAAAGAAAGTGCTCAAAATTAAAGAACAGTGAGATGGGGAAAGGAGAAATGGAAGAAAGGAAAGGATTATATGTTTGTAGATACACACATATAACTGTACATATGTATAAGTATGCAAGATAGATAACTATACTACTAATTTCTGTTAAGTTTATCAGAAGGAATAGTTTGTGTTGTCATTGTTTGCCTGATCATTTTTTATGCCTAGATCTCGTAACTTGAGCAACTACTTCTAAGATAACAATATGTACTATAAAAAAAAAAATAACAAGGACCCAGGAAATAACAATTGTATGGCTGCAAGACAATGCAAAGAAAAATAATTTAAGAATGACAGGTATCAGTGAAAAAGCAGGGATCAATACAAATGACATAAAAAGACTATTTACAGAATAGCGGAAAACTTCTTAAACGTGGGAAAAGGCTCTGGCACACAGGTAAGCGAGGCATGTAGAACTCCAACTAGCCATAATCAAAATAAATCTACACCCAGATATATAATAATCAAGATTCCAGAAATTCAGCATAAGAACAGAATATTAAAAGCTGTTAGAGAAAAGAAACAGATCACCTATAAAGGAAAACCCATCATAATCATGGCAGACTTCTCAATACAAATCATCAAGCCAAAAAGAGTTTGAAGTGAAGTGTTTCAAGTCCTAAAAGAAAATAATTTCCAAACCCAGATTGATGTACCCTGCAAAACTATCTTTCAAAATTGATAGAAAAATAAGATTCTTCCAAGATAAATAACAATTGAAGGAATCATGACCACCAAACTAACCCTACAAAGAATACTGAAGGACATTCTAGAGAGAGATAAAGATGACTATGGTTCCAGGAACAGCAGCAGAGGGGGATTGCCAAACAGGACAGGCAATAGAACGAAGGGGAAAAGTGGAGGACCAACAGCTGGAGGATAGCATGGCAAACATCAACTAATACATGCAGGTTGTAACAATTAATGTAGATGGCCTCAATTCACCAATAAAAACAAACACAGGGAGAGTGGATTAAGAAACAAGATCCCTCAACATACTGTATACAAGAAACACATTTAACTCAAAAGGAAATTAATAGACTGAAAATCAAAGCAGAGAAAACAATTGTGTCACATGACAGGAGACCAGAAAAAAGCAAGGGTAACTTGCCCATCAACTGCAGAATGGATAAGAAAGATATTTTATTTACATACAATGCAAAGCTACTCAGCTATAAAGTAGGATAATCTCGAGGCTCTTGTAGGTAAATGGATGCAACTGGAGATCATACTCAGGGTGAAATGGTTTGGACTCATATGGGTGAACACTGAGTTTTCTCCCTAGCATAAAAAAACTGAAGAAGTTAGTGGGATCCAAAAAGCACAATAAATATTATGAAAGTGATAAGGGAAGAAACACCTAAAAAGGGAAAGTGGTAACCACTGTTAATTTCCTATTATCTTGTTTTAAAGTCCTATAATGCTTTCATTCTCTTGTTTTGACTGTTTTTATTCTGTTTTGTTTGATTTCATTATGTGTGATGATATGGACAGCTATTTTGAAGAAAACAAGAGACATTATGGTAGCTATTGTTCATTTCCTATCATTTTGCTTTAAAGTCCTATACTGCTTTCATTCTTTTGGTTTGATTGCTTTTAGTTTATTTGATTTTATTCTGTATGATAGTATGGACAGCTATTTTGAAGAAAACAAGAGACATTATGGTAGCCACTGTTCATTTCCTATTATCTTGTTTTGAAGTCCTGTAATGTTTTCATTCTTTTGCTTTGATTGGTTTTATTCCACTTTGTTTTGTTTGATTTTATTATATATGATAGTATGGACAGCTATTTTGAAGAAAACAAGAGACATTATGGTAGCCATTGTTGATTTCCTATTGTCTTGTTTTGAAGTCCTGTATCTCTTGAATTTCTCTGTTCTGATTTGCTTTATTGTGTTTTGTTTGGTTTTACTCTCTTTAAAATAAAATTTTAAAAAAAGACAAAAGAAGTTTGGCATGGTGACATAAGCCTATAAACCCAGCACTTGGGAGGCTGAGGCAGGAGGATCACTGTGAGTTTGAAGGCAGCCTGGACTACATAACAAGACCCTGTCTCAAAAAGCAAACAAATAAAACAAAAATGGACAAAGGATCCAAATAGACATTTTGCCGAAGATATTCAAAGGACCAATAAACACATGAAAAGATGTTCAAAATCATCAGCCATAAGTAAAATGCAAATCAAAATCATGAGACACCACTTCATTACCCACACAACATGGAAAGAGAGATGATAAGTGTGGCTGGGTGAAGACATACAGAAATTGGAACCCTCAACATTGTTCATGTGAACGTAACATGTGACAGTAGCTTTAGTAAACAGTATGACAAGTTTTCAAAAAGTTTTAAACTACAGTTACAATATGACTCCATAACTGCGTTTGTAAGTATATATCCAAGAGAAATGAAAGCACATGTTCACACAAAACACTTGTTCTCCAATGTTCATAGCAGCATTAGTCATGATCAAAAAGTAGAAACAATCCTAATGTCCATCATCTGATGATAAAATATAAAATACTCATACATGGAATATCATTAGGTATGAAAATAAATGAAGTACAATACAACCTATAGCATGGATGAACCTTGAAAACCATGCTTAGTAAAAGAAGCCTGTTTTTTGTTTTTTTGAGACAGGGTCTCACTATAAAATTCAGGCTGACCTTGGACACACTATGTAGCCCAGACTGGCCTTGAACTCAAAGCAATCTTCCTGCCTCAACTTCCTGAGTACTGGGATTACAGGTATGTACCACCATTCCCAGCAAGAAGCCAGTACTAAAAAATCACATATTTCATGATTCCATCATATCTAGAATACGTAAATCTATAGAAAGTATACTAATGGTTGTTTAAGGCTAAGAGAATTATAGGGAAATGATAATACAGTATTTCTTTTAGGGTGAGCAAAGTATTGTAAAATTGACTGTAGTGATAGCTACACAACTCTGTGAACATATTAAAAACACTAAGTGGTATACTTTAAATGAGTGAATTATATGAAATGTTAGATCACAAAAAATTCTTTGTTGAAAGTTGAAATTTAATCATCACTGCTATAAGAGGTAACAAATAAACTAAAACAAAAGCATTTCTATTAAATTTTTACATATATATAACTAATCAAGGCTCTAAGTCAGTTGTGGCAAACCTAAGGCATGCATGCTGCAGCAGGCTGTTTACTATCACTGAAAGCTCTAAAACGTTTGCTATTATTGCTGCTCTAAGCCAATACCTGCTCTATTTGTTAAAGAAATGGAAATTGGCATGGGGGGTGGATTAAAAGTATTACACAAACGTTAAAGTGTTAAAGACATTATTCTTTTTAATATACTAAGAAGGAAAGAAAGAAAAGAAAATGAAAAGGAATAAAAGAGAGTAACTCATTAAGTATTTTAATACTATTTAGGATCATGTTCATGTACTATTTAAAATCACTTTCCCAATCACACTGTACGTCCCACACATTGGGAAACAATGCATTTCAAATCCTCCTTCATTAACAGAAGATGGAATAATAAGAACAACAATTAGGAAAGCAGCCAGAAAAATGAACTTTTGACAATATTTAAATAAACAGTTAAATATTCTTACATTGTTAGCAACAATAGATTAAGTCTAAACCAACCTTGTAATGGAAAGCGAAATGTTTTCATTTCTTCCACTGTTAGAAGACAGCTGGTCAAACCTACTTTATTAGAGCCATACTTTTGAATGATGGGGTCACCTTGCAGGTTGATGTTGGCCTTTGAACTGGCAGAAGATAAAGATCCTATAACAAGAAATAATTGAATAGTGAGTTTGATCCGCGGTATTTTTTTTTGAATATATATTGGAATGTATATGTAAGAATTTCAGAGGACATAATTCCTAATGCATGGGGTCTTACAATCTAATATAGTTTTAAGAACACGAAGAAAATAATAATGAGAGAGAGAAGGAAGAATACATTTCAGGTTCGAGTGGTGAGAGATATTTCAAGAAAGTAAAAGGACCGGGGATATGGTTCAGCAGCACAGCAGCTGCCTGGCAAGCACAAGGTCCTGAGTTCAATCCCCAGTACCAAAAAAAAAAAAAAAAAGAAAGTAAAAGATTAGCTGAATCTTGAGGAAAAGGCAGATAGCTGGTGTGTTAGACCTGTCCCTTATAGTGCCTGCCCATTTCCAACAGCCATTTTAACTAAATTGGTACCATTCCTAACTATTTACTCAAGCAGCCTGTCCCTTAACCAGCAACTATCAGGGTTTGGATTAAGGGAATGGACCCAGCTAAAAAGGGACTCACATACAGAATGAATAATGACTTGCTATTCCTTGTCAATATGGAACAATGGAATTAGCTACATTGATCATACTGCCTGCTTCCAGAATTTAAGTAGAAAATAAGTTGGTGTGCTGGTGCACACTTGTAATCCCAGCAATCTGGAATCCTGAGGCAGGAGGACTGTGAGTTTGAGCCTAACCTGGGCAACTGAAGAAAAACCTTGACTGAATAAAAAATAAAAGGACGGGGGATATAGCTTAGTGGGAAGGTTCACAGAGAGTAGAAAAAGAAAAAAAGATCTAAAATGGAATGTACAAAACATGGATGAGAGAGAAGGACAAAAATAAATTACAGATCAGTGTGTGTGTGGCAGGTTCAAGTCTGAACTTTAGTCCATTGTTCAATACATAATGGGGAGCAAGAGAAAATTCCTGAGAGGGCAAGTAAAAGAGTACTTTAAGAAAGATTAACCTCAAATATTAATGGAAAATGAAGTACAGTAAAACTAGAAAATGTTTTACAAAAGACTTACGACTAGATACTGGGTTAAGATGGTAGAAGAAATGAAGGAAAAGGGATATATCAAGAGAAATATTTACAAGAAGAACTGATACTGGGCCAGGAGTTTGGCTCAGTGGCTTAAGCACCTGCCTGGCAGGCACAAGGTTGTGAGTTCAATCCCTAGTACCACCAAAAAAAAAAAAAAAGAACTGCTACTGTATGGTGACAAAACAATTCAGTTTAAAAAAAATACCCTGCCTCGAAAAACCAGGGCCGGGAGTTTGGCTCAGTGCCTTAAGCGCCTGCCCTGGCAGGCGCGAGGTTGTGAGTTCAATCCCCGGTGCCGCAAAAAAAAAAAAAAAAAAAA
>RJWM01032180.1:0-21342 GCA_004363535.1 Dasyprocta punctata | reverse complement strand
CTCCCTTCCTGCGGGAGTGGGGAGCACTGGGCTGGGCTGGACCGGGCTGGGGCCTTTCCTCCCGGGACGTCCTGGACTCCAGCAGCAAGAGTCGGGAGTGGGCAGTGTGAGACGAGTTTGGGTCAAACCGGGGCGGGAGGCACTGCTGCCCATGGGCCGGGCAGCACTGCCCTGTATTAAACTAGAACTCTTGAGGCAGAAAATGGTCTCTGAAATCAAAGGGTCTGTCGAGCAACTGTGAAGGCTGGCAGAGGACCAGGCCCGCAGATTGGCCAGGGGGAGCACTATTACAGGGGCCGGTGTGGGGTGCACACCTGTAACCCCAGCACTTGGGAGGCTGGCTAGGAAGAGCACTCCAGGTTCAAGGCCAGCCTGGGCCACGTAGCGAGTGTTTTAAGAAGTGAATACACCTTCGCAAGTTGAGGGAGGAGAGTGGAAACCCCTAACGCTGGGCCGACCGCACAGTGGGGAAGTGCAGGGTGGGCGGCAGTGCAGGCGCCACGCGTGGCGCCCCTGGGCTGGCCAGGGTCACAGCTAAGTGTCCAGGTTCAGACGGCGGCAGCCGGCGGCCCACGTGCTAAGGTTTAAATCTACCTTTCAGCATATAGCTCTCCTTCCCCCTGCCTTGCCCAGCTGCCCGCCCACCCCTCCTTCCCGCGCGCACCTCGGAGCCCCTCCCATCACCCCGCAGTCTTCCCGGAGACTCTTGGGCTTCTGTGTGGGGTGGGCCCAGGCCAGGTCTGCAGCGGTCCTGTGAGGACGGCCTCGGGTGGCAGGGCTGCGGCCCCAGCACAGCGGAGAAAGGATACAGACAGCCGCAGAACTGGATGGAGCCAGTCACTCTGGCAGCGTGGCGTCCAAAGACCAGGGCCGCAGCTAAGTCCAGCACCTCATGTGGCTTCATTTATGATTCCAGAATGGGGCGACACTTCACCCCACCAGAAGGACGGGGTGCCAGCGATCGGAGCTGAGGATTGGTTTATAGAAAGAAACGGCTGAAGAGAGGAGAAGCAGGGAGCGGCCCTCTGCAGGGCTTTGCCCGGTGCGGCGGGTCAGGGAGAGGGGCCGGTAGGAAATGCCCGCTTAGCTCTTGGCAGGTTAGTGCTCTGCAGCAAGGCGGATTATCGTGCTGACGGGAACTGGTCTGTCCGGGAAGTTTCGTTGTGTCTCTCCTGGCTTCTCCTGACTGTCAGACGTAACTTCATTTGGGTTTGGCAGGAGCTTTAGCGTGAGTGACTCCATTTCCGTTTGCAGACGGTCTGTGTAGAAGCCTTGTCCGAAACAGCGGCCTCCCATGCCTTCAGTAAGTGAACCCCAGAAGAAAGGCCCGCCTTGCCGTGGGCCTGGGCCCGCAGAGCCGTCAGAGCCGCCGCAGGCCGCGGTTAGACACCAGCCTGGGGGCCACGGCGAACCTGGGCTGTCGGGAGAAGCCGCGCTCTGGGAACTCTGGAATTGTCTCGCAGGGCAGACATTCTTGGAGGCTTTAGGCTTTCCTCTTGGAAATCCAGGAATTCCGCACTGTGGGCCATGCCACATCTGAGCTTGCTTTTCTGTAAAGTCGGCAAGACCCTCCCCAGACTCACCTCACCCCGGGTCAGGCCTGTGCCCAGGATCCTGTCCCCGCGTCACCTCCCTGTCCCGGCGGTCCCGCCCCACCCAGGCTGGAGCACGTGGAGCTGGTCGTGGAGACCCTCTCCGTACCAGCGCCTGAGCGGACCCCGACGCTGGGGCTGCTGTCCTAAGGGCTGGGGCGCTGCCTGCATACGCCCTGTGGGGCGCTGGCGTCCGTCCCCGGGCTGCCCGGCAGCTGTCACCCCAGCATTCCCTGGTGACGTCTGTGAGCCACCCAGCCACGCGGGTTCAGGGCCAAGTTGAGCTGGAGGCAAAACACTGCACAGCTGTGCCCTTCCTGGTGCCACTGCCACCGTCAGCCGCCCCTGACCGGCCGGCCCACTGTCTCTGCTCCCCCAGAGGCCCCGGGCTCTGTGGCCTGGGCAGTGAGAGTTGTTGCACGTTTCCCAAACACTCACCCACCTTCCCAGAGTCCCCAGTGCTCTGGAGGCGAGAGAGGTCACAGGCCCGGGACCGACGTGGCCGCCCCAGCTGAGGGCCCCACGCGGTGTCTGTCAGCGCCGGCAGAGAGCAGGGCCCGGCCGGGTGTGGTGAGGCTCAGGAAGGCCTCGGGAGGAGCCGGCCGTGGGGAGCCCTGGGCTGTCCTGGTGGCACCGGATTGGCCAGGCTCACGCCCCCGGCGGGGGGCGCAGATCTGGCCCCTGGCCACCGTGGCCAGACTGGCAGCAGTGAAGCTGGGAGCCAAGCTGCCGTCTGCGTCCCATGCCTCTGGAGGACAAAGCCAGACACGGCCAGGTGCTTGGCTTGGCAGGGCCTGCACTTCCTGCCCGAGGACCCCACGGAGCATTCGGGCGTAGTAGTGGGCCAGGAGCTAGCAAGCCACGGGGCAGCCTGACGGGCCCTGCACTGGCCTCCCACGTCCTAGAGGGGGACAGCTGCCTTGGCCAAACCCTTCCAGAGTTTCCCCTTGCTCTTGGTAGCAGCCCGACCCAGGCAGGAGGCGGAGGGGGCCCCTGTGCCCTGGGCAGCTTTGTGAGGAGCCCGGCACACCGTGTCCCTGCGGGGACCCCGGGGCTGCCCCGGCAGGTCCCGCACACCCTGGGTAAGACTTCCCGGGTGAGTGAGCACCACAGGCGGTGTCGGGCGGGGCCACCTGTCGGGGTCCCGCTGTGGACACGCGTGCAGCGGGGACCCCTCCCCGGGCCCTGTCTTCCCCTCACCTCCCCCCACTCTCGTTGCAGGAAGTTCTACTACATCACCCTCCTGCGGGACCCCGTGTCCCGCTACCTGAGCGAGTGGCGGCACGTGCAGCGCGGGGCCACGTGGAAGACCTCGCTGCACATGTGTGACGGGCGCACACCCACGCCCGAGGAGCTGCCGCCCTGCTACGAGGGCACGGACTGGTCGGGCTGCACGCTGCAGGAGTTCATGGACTGCCCCTACAACCTGGCCAACAACCGCCAGGTGCGCATGCTGGCCGACCTGAGCCTGGTGGGCTGCTACAACCTGTCCTTCATCCCCGAGGGCAAGCGGGCCCAGCTGCTGCTGGACAGCGCCAAGAAGAACCTGCGCGGCATGGCCTTCTTCGGCCTGACCGAGTTCCAGCGCAAGACTCAGTACCTGTTCGAGCGGACGTTCAACCTCAAGTTCATCCGACCCTTCATGCAGTACAACAGCACACGGGCGGGCGGCGTGGAGGTGGACGGGGACACCATCCGGCGCATCGAGGAGCTCAACGACCTGGACATGCAGCTCTACGACTACGCCAGGGACCTCTTCCAGCAGCGCTACCAGTACAAGCGGCAGCTGGAGCGCCGGGAGCAGCGGCTCCGGAGCCGGGAGGAGCGCCTGCTGCACCGCGCCAAGGAGGCGCTGCCGGCCGAGGACGCCGAGGAGCCGGGCCGCGTGCCCACCGAGGACTACATGAGCCACATCATTGAGAAGTGGTAGTGGCGGGGGCCGCGGGGGGCCCCACGGGCAGGGTGAAACGGGTCTCGGGGCCACTCAGAACTGCTCACCAGGAGGCAGACAACATCTTGGGAACCAGAGGGGTGGGGCAGGGCCTGAGAGATGGCTGTGTCCAGCCCTGTGGGGCAGGGGAAAGCAGGCCGGAAAGATGCCCTGGCACGTGGCATGGGAGGCATCCCGGCTGCCCCTCCCCACACCGTCCCATCAGCTAATGGTTTGGAGAAAGAGACTAAGACACTAGAGAGGGGCGAGCCAGGCCAAGAGCGGGTCCCACGCCAGCTATGCACACCCCTGCAGCACGGCCCAGCGGGGGCAGCACGCCGCCTGCAGAGCCAACCCAACTCCCCTTGGCCTCGGGGCCCCGGGGCCCAGTGCCTGGGAAGCCACCTCCTCAAGAGCACAGCAGTGCCGGGGCCTCGGGTCTGACCGGGCCGGGGCCACCCAGCTGCAGCAGCCCGCTCTGGTCCCGGCCCGGGAGCCCAGACGCCCCTCGCCGGCCTGTGGTCCGGACCCACAGTGAGGCTGGGCCTTGGTGTGCCACCAGGCAGGTGGGGCTCTGCCGGGCACGGGGTGGGCACCAGGAGCGCCCCCTGCCGGTTCTCCCTGACCTTTGTCACCATCCCATCGCCAGGACCTTTACCAAGGGCTCATAGACTTCGATTCCCGTGACCCACGCGTAAGAGTACAGTCAGGCCCTGCCGCTGGGACTGGGCGCAGCGCTGCCCGCGGGCCGCGGCGGCTTTCGGTGGCCAGGGAGCTCAGACCTCAGGTTCCTGCGTGGGCGTGGCCCACCCCACCGGGCACGCAGCTCCCGCACCCCCAGCCCCTCACAGGCTGGCCCGCGGCCTGCCAGAAGCCATGTGCGTATCCGTCGGAAGCATTCGCCCTGGACCTGCCCCTGGATTCCAGCAGCCTAGGTGGGCCCCTGAGGGACGGGCCGGCCCTGGGAGGTGTGGGCCTGCCTGAGGCCACGTGCTGACCCTGCGGCAGGACAGGGCCCCCCTCCGTGCTCCTGTCTCACTGGGCCACCACAGGGTCCCATCGAGAAGGGTCGGTCAGCACGGCGGGGCGGGGGCTCCCCACCGCTGCAGGAAGCAGCTCTGTCTTTGCTTGTCCTCCACGCTGGGGCCCAAAGGCAGGAGGGGCTCGGCGGTCACGCTGGAGATGTGGGCGCCCGCCCAGTGAGTGGGCTGGCTCTGTGGAAGGGCGGCCCCGTCAGTGCGGGGAGGCCGGGCTCGGTGCCCTGCGTTCGGGTGTGCCCCGGCAGGAAGGGGCCTCGGGGAGCCCTGAGGGCCGTTGTTCTCAGCCCGGTGCGGTGCCGGCCCGCGCACAGGCCCTCCTGTACACACTGGCGTAGGCGTCAGTGTGCCCCGCTGTCCCCACACACACGGAAGCACGGGTCTCCTCTCGGTCTCTTTGCTGCATTTGGAAAACAGTCCTACCCGGGCCGGCGCCATCCTGGGCCCTCGGCCATCCGGCTGGTGCTGCCCGCTCGGGCCACCTGCTTCAGGGCCAAGCTTCCTGGTGCCCACAGCATCTCCCAGGACATCAAGGACAGGGTGACCCCATCCCTGCCCTGTGACTCTGCCCCCACCCACGGCCCGCAGGGCTGAGCAGGTGCAGTGGTCACCAGGCCCCTGCAGACCTGCAGATGTCCCCTCCAGACAGGGGTTCCCAGGAGGGAGCCAGGGACACAGAACTGTCCACGCAACAAGTCTGTGAACTTTTTGGGAACTGGAACTGTTTCACTTGAACCCAGGAGCGTTTAAAGCTTTATTTATTTATAGCTTCTTATCAAAAAACACAAAAGTGTTGAGAAATCTTTTGGTTATTCATACAAAAAAATGAGTTGCTTGTGGAGAAGCAGGTCATAATCACCTAATTGTTTCTGTCTAGGTCGAGAATGAATGCTAGCAGATGAAATAAACCTGAAAAGGACCGCTGTGTGCTGTGTCTGAGGGCTGCCACAGGCCCCGCCCCGCCACACTGGGCTCGGCCTCCTGCAGGGGCCGGAAGTGAGGGGTCTGTCACCCCAGAGTCATGGTTACTAATCACTTAGGCTCTTTGGAAAGATGACAGCAGGTGAGAGGGGCTGCCAGGACAGCCGCGCCCTGGGTCACATTGCAGTGAACTCTGGTCCCCTCCGGTTTAATTCAGAACAACTTCAAATGACAGAGTCACAGCTCACCACACACAGCGAGCTACCGAGGTCCGTTCTGGTGCAGTTCGGGCCCGGCCCCTCTCGGGCCACACCGCTGACCCCTGGCAGCCCCGGGCGCCCTCAGCATGTGTGTGTGCGCGCACTCGCGTGTGTGCGCTTGGGTCTCAGTTCCAGGGCCCAGCCACGGGCTCCATCCTGTGATCCAATCCGGCCGCCTCAGCTCGACCCATGCACACCCTGGGGACGGTGGCCTCCGCCCTGGGCCCTGCGCAGTGGGCTGGATCGGCACGTGGGGAGCCCCGGGGCCGCCTCAGGCGCAGCCCAGAGTGACCTAGAGGCGGTGCTTCCTCACCCGCTTTCCCCAGGGCTCCCCCTCTCCTGTCTCACACCAGCTGTGTTCAGAGTACCCCTAAATCCTTGGCTGCAGGATGCACCCCGTTGGCACGTCCCCAGCTTAGTACTGACAAGAACAACCACCAGGACACCCCGAGCCATTCCCAGCGGCCCTGACCACGACACGGGAGGCTTCCGCAAGCCTCCTGCCTGCCTTAACCACACAGACGCCTGGTTCTCATCTTTCGTAGCATAGGTGGTTTCGGTCTGGTGTTGGCTTGAGTTTCATTTTGAACAACTGGAGCTCACATCCCCAGCCCTTCTTATTATTTTGAGACAAGTTATCGTTAAATCACTAAATTGACCAGGCTGGGCTTAAACTTGTAATCCTCCGGCCTCAGCCTTCAGGGCGCTGGGATTCCTGGCCTGTGCCCCCATGCCCAGCTCGGTTGTCTCCTAGAAGTTCTGCAGAATCAGCTTTTGATCAGATGCATCGGGGCGCAGCCTGGGGCGGGTGGCCCTGGACCCAGGAGGCCCCATAGCACAGTGCGGCTCTGGGGGCAGGGCGGCTCCTCGCCAGGCTGGCTCCAGGCCCAGCAGGACTCAGGAAGAGGGATGGCAGGGGACCCTTTCCAGGGAGTCCTTGCCACAAGGCCCAGGGCCACCCTCCTGTGAAAGCAGGCAGCCTCAAGACCTCTCGGGAGTGCTTCTGCCAGGCTGGGTTTGGCCCCCAGCTGGACCACCGGCCGGCCCAGTTACCCTTGCCAAGGCAGGGACCTGAAGTGAAGGCCAAGCCCAGCCCTGGTCGAGCGACTCATGAAAGCAGAGGCCAAGCAGACCCTGCAAGAACCTGCAGAGCAAAAAAAAAAAAAAAAACCAGGACTGGGAGTTTGGCTCAGTGGCTAAGCGCCTGCCCTGGCAGGTGCAAGGTTGTGAGTTCAATCCCTGGTGCTGCAAAAAAAAAAAAGGACTGTCCCGTTTCCTTTGTTTCCTTCCCAGAGCAGTGACTGTTTCCCCTCCTGGCCAAGGCCAGCGTGTCGCCTGCCCCAGGGCCTCCCCACCGGCTCTGACTTCCCGTCTTCAAGGCCACAGCCCTGCCCAGGAAGGCTGGGGTGGGGAAGCTGGGAAGCTGGGACTGGCACCACCTGGCCCTGCCCACCTCTGGAGTCCATGGGCAAGGCCCACTCCAGGGGCTTCCTCGGGAGAAGTGTCCTTCCCTCCTCTCTGGGTGGCGTCTAGGACACTAGCGCCAGCAGTGACAAGGTGTCCAGGGCCCGCTGCTCACCGGGGGATGTGCGGGCCAGCTAGTCCCAGGCACCCTCCCGGTGCTCGGTCCCCCCCGAAGCTGCTCCGGGCAACGCGTCCTGCCCTGTCCCGTCCCCACTGCTGACCCAGCCTGCTGGACACCTGCCCGCCGGCCTCCCCTGCCCCTGTCCCTCCAGCTGCTCCGGCCCGCAGAGGTTTCTCTGTGTGAGAGCGCCACCGGCCAAGGACTTGGGAAAACAACTTTTCTTTCTCAAACAAAAAGCCCGGCATCCAGACACAGGCACGGCTCCCGGCCAGCTCCACAGCGCCTCTTTGTTCCCCGGGTGCGGCCCGACCCAGCGCCGAGCTGGAGCCGAGCCCCACCCGCCACCTTTGCCCTCCCCCAGGCGGCACGCGGTGTGGTGTGTCTGCCCCTGGGACCCCAGCTGCGGAGAGGCCCTGTGCGGGAGGTGCCCAAGTGTCTGCCCGTCTTCAGCTGGCTCTCCGCACAGGAAGGGACATGCTCACCCCAAAGGGTTTGAACGGAGCCTGCAGACTCATCCCTTGATGGTTTGTTCCCCTCCTTCCCTGGTCCAGAATGTGGACACAGCCAAGGTCAAGGCCGCGTTTCCCTTGTGCCCTCACAGTGTTGCACCGTGAAACATCCCGACCCATAGGGTACCGGCAAGTGTCACTGGCATCTGAAGGAAACAGTCCTAAGGGAAAAGCAGCAGGCCCTTTCCTCCTTTCCCCTCCTAACGCTATAGGGCCTACTAGGGTTCCGGTCGAGCTCGAGTTCTCTAAAATCAAAGGATGCATTTTAGAACAACAGAGGTTAAGAGCAGAATATATTTAAGAGAAAGAAAGCTTCTGTCTGAGAGAGACAGAAGGGGTCCCGAGTGGGTTGCCTAAGACTGGCTTTTCTAGAGACTTTTATAGAGTAAAACCCTGAGGTGAGACGGGTCCAAGGTGATGAAAACCTGGGAACTCACAAGGCGGGCATGAGGTGGGGCAGAACTATGGTCAACCAGTAACATTAACTGCTCAGGTAAAACTGACCAAATCAGGGACAAATGGGGAATCGAGTCATGTAGCAAGTGGGCATGCTTAAAGAGCAGGGACTCTTCCTGTAGGGGGGTGGGTTAGTGACTCCTGACTTCCTCAAGGTGATCCACACCTATTTAGAATATCAATCCCTTCCCAGCACTCTGGAGGCTGCGTTGTGAGTTCGAGGCCGGCTTGGGCTACAACGTGAGCGAGGCCAGCCTGAACTACGTAGTGTGACCCTGTCTCAAAAAACCAGGGCTGGGAGTTTGGCTCAGCAGCTTATGCACCTGCCTGGCAGGCGTGAGGTTGTGAGTTTGATCCCTGGTATCAATCCCTGATGTTTATACTCAAGGGTGTGGCTGCATTTGTTTTCCTTTTATTGAGATCTGGCCCACAGCAGAGCTTTCCATCTCCTCCAAGGCTGCAAGGTATCTGGTCTTCTGAACTGGCTCCTTTGAGGGCCCAGCCCTGTCTGACTGCCTATAATATCTTTAACTAACTCAGTTGCCTGTAACACTAATAGGTGCAATTGTTGCGAGAAATTTCCCAAGCCAAGCCAAACCAAAAAGAAGACTCTGCACCGAGGAGATAAGAAGGCAGCATTTAATCTTCACAGCAGCGGACTGTTGGCGTTCACGCCCGTGGACTGTTGCAGGGATAATTCCTTGCAAGCAACGGCCCAAATCAGGAAGGAGTTTAGTCCGTATGGAATTGGAAGTGGGAGGTACAAAGCGAGTGACCAAGCGTCACATGATTGGTTACAATGAATCACATACTGACAGGCAGGCTGGTCCTGAAACAACAGAAACATTCCGGGAACCAGGGCAGGGGGCTCTTACAGAATGGCTGTACTTAAGGACATTACGGTAATACAGGAATTGTTCCAGAGAGAGAGCCCTGACCGGATGACAGTGGTTAAGGACATTACCATAATATAGGAGTGTTCCAGAGAGAGGCCTTTACTGAATGAGCCCAGGTCAGCCCAGGGCGCCCTAAAGTACAGACCGTGACTCTGACTCGGTGCTTATCTGCAGCTGGGCTGAGGACACCGTCAGGGTCAGTTGAATTTAGCAGAGACAGCGGAACAGCAGCATGAAATACCTATAAGTTTACCACCTCATGAATGCGTTTCCACATTATAACTGTGCCCGGCACAATGAGGAGGTGATGGCTGGAGCTCAGGCAGCCATCGTGGACAGTGAAGGAGAAGCCATGTGCTGAGGATGGTAAGCAGTACATAGGCTCCTGATGACAATGCACACTTCCTGACAGCTTTGGGTCGCCTACTTTCAGATGTTAGAAACCACGATGTACCAGCCAGGTGTGGTGGTGCACACCCTGTAATCCCAGCACTCGAGAGGCAGAAACAGGAGGATCTCTGGGGGTTCGTAACCAGCCTGAATTACATAGCAAGATCTGTCTCAAAATGTTACAGGCAGCTGAGTTAGACAGAAATGTTACAGGCAGTCAGACAGGGCTAGGCCCTCAAGGAAGCCGGCACAGAGGACCAGAGGTCTTGGTGACCTTGGAGGAGACCCACACCTCTCCCTGCAGGCCAGATATCAAGACAAAAGGCAAAACAAATACACCCACATGCTGAGGACTGATATTCTAAGTAGTTCTATATCATCCTGAGAAGTCAGGAATCAGCATCCCACCCTTTACAGGAAGACTCATTATCGTTAAGCATCCCTCGCTTACTACGTGACTCGCCTCCCCATTTGTCTTTAATCAATTCTACCTGAGCAATTAATCTTATTGGTTAACCATGGTTATGTCCCACCTTATGCCCGTCTGCCTTGCGAGTTCCCAGTTTTTCCCCATCATGGTTTTACTCTATAAAAGTTCCTAAATATGACAGAATCTTTGGCAACCCACTCGGGCCCCCTTCTGTCCCTCAGACAGAAGCTTTCTTTCTCTCAATAAATATCTTCTGCTCTTACCCTCCGTTGTTCCTAAAATTCATTCTTCAATTTTAGAGAACACGAACTCACGCCATATTTATGAAAGGTTGGGAGTTTCATTCCTCCACATCATTCGGAGGTCCGGGATCATTTTTCCTATATCATTTGGAGGCCCTAGCGAGATCATTTTCCTAAATCAAAAAGACAGGAGAAAGAAAAAAGAAGAAAGAAAGAAAGAAAGAAAGAAAGAAAGAAAGAAAGAAAGAAAGAAAGAAAGGAAAGAAACAGAGAGATAACCATGTACCTTGTTGAAGTCCCTGTTCCTTGATGTTTCACTTTAAGCCTAATCCAACAGTGGTGGCCCACGTGGCCCAACCACTAGAAATCAAACTGCTGCAAGAAAACAGGGCCAGAGGCCACAGCCCAAGCGACAGCACCTGTCCATGGCTCCCGGAGCCGCAGTGGGAGGAGGCCGCCCTCCAGTGTCCTCAGCCGGCTTCTGTGGAAGTGTCAGGGCGCACCGTGTGAGGATTTCTCTGTACCTTGCGACTCTGGCCCGTGTGTGGGAGTTACCTAATTAACACCCACTCAGCCGAAAATAAGAACAAAAGTGAAGTCGGGCGTGGTGGTGCACGCCTTTAATCCCAGCACTCGGGAGGCTGAGGTAGGAGGAGCATTGTGATTTTGAGGCCGGCTTGGGCTACAATGTGAGTGCAAGGCCGGCCTGAGCTACATAGTGCGACCCTGCCTCAAAAAACTAGGGCTGGGAGTTTGGCTCAATGGCTTAAAGCGCCTGACTGGCAGGCACAAAGTTGTGAGTTTGATCCCCAGTGCTGAAAAAAAAAAAGTGAAATGAAAGATAAACACTAAATTCATGATACATTTTTCTCGAAGTCAGAGAATAAAGACAGAGTGGGATTCAAACTGGAAAAACAAAGGAACATCAACTTTACTGTAATGCTTTACAAATTTTAATGAGAAAATAAGACATACGAAGTCAGGTGTGGCAGTGCACACCTATAATCCCAGCAATCTGAGAGGCTGAGACGGGATGATTGCAAGTTCAAACCTAGCCTGGGCACTTTAGCAACTTTGGAAGACCCAGTTTCAAATTTAAAAATTAAAAACTGGCCAAAGATGTAGCTGGGCTCAATTTCCAGTCCTGCAACAAGAAAAGAAGGAGAAGGAAAAAGAGAAAGAAAAGAAGACACGTGAATGAAAGAACAACGGTCAGCTGTGGTAGCGACGAGGAAAACAAGGCCGGGCCTGCTGGACGTCAGTTTGTGATCCCAGGACACCAAGGAATGAAGACACAAACCAAAGGAGGCGGCCAGGAGAGTATTACGGAGAAGGAGGGGAAGAACTGCTTCTGCACGTCCAGGAGGGGTCCCGAGGGCGACCCCAGGCCCTTGGCCAGGGGTGATTCACGCAGCAAGGTCACCCGGTGGGTGAGCCGCCTCCGACCACTGCCTCACAGCGCAGCCTTAGCTAACCGGACCGGGACGGAAGGGGCCGCCCGGCAGGGGCGTGGGGGGCGAAGGGGCTCCGGCAGGGGAGGGGCGTGCGGCCCCGTGCTGGTCCCAGTGTGGTCGCGAGTCGTGGTTGGTCTCCAGGGAGGTGTGCGCCAGGCTTGTTCCCGCGCCGCGGCCCTGACTCATTTCTAACATAGCTACCTGCGATGCTAGTACATTTATACACTGTATTTCATAGAATATGAATAATGTGAACAATCGATTAGTGTATCGGACACACGTGTAAATGCCGCATTGGTTCTCTGGTGTGAGAAACCGAAAGTGTACACAAGGGCCCAAGTGTGTAACAGGCGTTGTGAAACAGGAAGAAAATGTTCAAACGCTGAGGAGAACAAGGGAAAAGGAAAGCAGGGAAAAGTTAAAAAAAAAAAAAAAAAAAAAAAAAAAAAAACGAGAAAAGAAGCAAAGCTCTTATAAATGGGGAAGGGGGAGGGGTTGAAGGGAGGATACAGGAATGGGAAATAATTAAAAATACAATTTGAAAAAAAATGGATTATAAAAACTACATTCTGTTTGCACGTTGCCTCCGCGCGTCCCCGCAAGCAGCTTCCCAGGGCGGCCGGCCCGAGCCTCTGCGGCAGGAAGGGCTGCGTGGCCGGCTGGGTCTGAGCACCCCAGGAGCCGGCGGGGGACCCAGCAGGGGACCGGGCTGCGCTAGGGCGCCTCTGCAGGGATTGGCCAGCGTGTGGTCACATGACTCCAGCAGACCCAATCAGATCCCTGCCCCGGGGTGCGGCTGCGGAAGCTGGTGAGGAGCCCTTCTGCTGAGGGGCCCTGCGAGCTGGGCCGTGGCCGGTGGAATCGGGAGGCAGGGTAAAGTGCCGCCCTGGTGACGCTGGAGGCCTTGGGGCCAGCCGTGGCCGAGGCCTGCCCTGCCCGCACCTCCCACGCGTGGCCCAGGAGTCCGAAGGCGTCAGGCTGTGCCCGGGCCGCTCAGCCTGGGTCCCGTCATGGCAGTGCGTCTGGTGCAAGGCCCCAAGGCCAAGTGGGGAGCTGCTGGGGGCTTAGCCTGCCGCCAAGGTCACGGAGGGCCCGCAGGCCTTGTTCTGCCCCTGGAGGGCCTTCCTCAAGAGCGCAGGGCTCAGACGCCAAGGCCCGGGCTTTGTCCAGCGTCCCTCTGGAAAATCCCGTTTCAAGAGGCTGGGTTGCTTTTCTGCTTCAGGTACGGTCAGCCCTCCATATCCAAGGATTCGTATCCCAGGACCCCGCCAGCTTCTCAGGATTCTTCCGAGAAGGCTGTGGAACAGGAAGGGACTGTCTGATCACTGTTCCCCGGACAACACACTCTTAACCGCGGCTGGCCAGCGTTTACACCGAGTTAGGCACTAGGCGGCATCTGGAGAGATTTAGGGGGCGACGCATGACTGCATTCTACTAAGGGGCGTGAGCGTCTGAGGGTTTGCTCTCCAAGGGGTCTCCTGGCACCAACCCCCGCAGTCTCAGGGTCGACTGTAATAGAGTCTGCTCATAGCCGTATTATTTTCTCCTTCTCCTTCGGGTTAACTTTGTACTTCTTTCTCTAGGTTTTTGAGGTCTGAGCTTAGATTACTAAATGAGACTTTTCTTCTTCTCTCCTGTAGCATCCTGTGGCATAGCTTTGGCTGTGCTTCACCAACTTCACTGTTGGGTTTTCATTTTCTTCCTTTCTTTTTTTTTTTACGGTCTTTTTGAGACAGGTTCTTGCTCTGTAGTTCAGGCTGGACTTACGCTCACTTTGTAGCCCAGGCCGGCCTTGAACTCCTGCTCATCCTCCCAAGTGCTGGGATGCAGGCGTGTGCCACCATGCCCAGCTGGGTGTTCATTTTCTTTCAATATTTTTTTTAAATTGTGAGACTTCCTCTTTGACTCATGAACTACTCAGAAAAGCATTGTTTGGTTCCCAAATGTCTGGAGATTTTCCAGTTATCTTTCTGTTATTGATCTCTCATTTTATTCCATTGTGATGTGGTCA
The DNA here is from genome assembly GCA_004363535.1 of Dasyprocta punctata. Classification (NCBI taxonomy): domain Eukaryota; kingdom Metazoa; phylum Chordata; class Mammalia; order Rodentia; family Dasyproctidae; genus Dasyprocta; species Dasyprocta punctata. The sequence goes on along the minus strand of RJWM01032180.1, from coordinate 7,629 downwards.
GAGAACACACTATGATTTCAATTCTATAAGTCTGTTACATTCACTGTATCACCATGTGTACGGGGTGTCTCTGGTGCGTGCTGCTGACACTGGCTGGGGCGCTGCAGTCTGTAAAAGCTGGTTAGGGAAAGATTCAGCAGGGCTGATTTTTTTTTTCTTTTTTTTTTTGGCATTTTTGCGACAGGGTCTTGTTAGGCAGTTCAGGCTGGCCTTGAGCTCACTTTGTAACCCAGGCTGGTCTTGAAAACTCACCACAATCGTCCTGCCTCAGCCTCCCGAGTGCTGGGATTCCAGGCGTGTGCCACCACACCCGGCTCAACACGGTTGAATCAAGGAAGACCCACATTGGAGTTTCTCAGAGGAAATCAACTAAAAACACAGATCACTGGAAGTAAGGCAGGAACACACACTCTGATACCAAAACAAAACAGGCACAGGACTTTATAAAACAATAAAGCAGCCCACGGGCTGCCCGCAGGTCCCCCCGGTGGGATGGGGATCGGAGCAGGAGTCGCCATTCCCAGGAAGCGCCCCCCTGAAAATCAGACACAGCAAAGGCGTGGCAAGCTCAGCCCACACGGGGTAGACCTGGAATACAAGGCCCCCGGCTTCTTTTGATTTCCTGAAAACAGACGACACCGCAGCCTGGCAACAAATTTTGCTGCCACAAGTTTTTGATGGGCTACCAGGTCTTTTTGGTTGTTGTTGTTGGGTTTTGGGTTTTTTTCCTCCTCCTTCATCTTTTTCTTTCTCTGTCGAACACCATAACCCTATAACCACTCTTAGGACTGCTAATGAAGCAACACAACTCCTCCTGCCCTAGGACTGGCGCAAGAGAGGGGCTTGGGCCACCCCACAGCACCGGGACAGGCCCTTCTCTGCCCTGCGACCTGCAACCTGCGACCGACAGCACAAGCACTCTAGGGCGGGGGAGCCAGCGACCGCTTCTGAGCCGCTGCCTGCCCTGCAGAGCCAAAGTGTGGGACCCGCGCACTCCCCTGCCTGTGACACGGCTGGAGCACCCTGGGCCGGGAAGCCAGCACCCCTCAGACTTGTGACAGCCGGCGAGGGGTGAACATGTGACCAGCAGGGCAGCGACAGACAATCAGGGCAGAACACGAGGGAGCCAGGGGTGCGCAGTGGAGCGGGGTGCACGAGGTCCTGGAGGGGCTAAATGTCCCTGGGATGGGTGCCGCCTCGGGCTGTCTCTGAGGGAGCCACGGCAACCAGGAGGGCAGCGCGGGGACAAGCAGGGTAAGGAGCCCTGGGGAGGCCACCGAGAACGCTGCTGGCTACGGACCGGCCGCAGCCCCCTGGCAAACACAGGGGTGAGCGACACGCAGAGGCCGCCATCAGCCTCCAGCCAGTCCAGCCCCATCCTGCTGCAGCACTGGTGGGCTCTGCCGTGGACGCTAGCACAGAACAGTGGACACCAGAGGAATTATCTTTGTGTGTGTATTGTTTCCCTTCTATTGTCTGGTTGGGTGTTTTTGTCTTTGTTTTGTGGCACCAGTGATCGAACTCACAGCCTCGCGCCTGGCAGACAGGTGCTTAAGCCACTGAACCAAACCCCTGGTCCTAGTTTTTTGAGGCAGGGTCGCACTATGTAGCTCAGGCCAGTCTTGCGCTCGCATTGTAGCCCAAGCGGGCCTCAAACTCACAATGCTCCTCCTACCTCAGCCTCCCAAGTGCTGTGGTTGGGTTTTTCTTTTGGTTCTTTTTCTTTCTTTCTTTTTCTTAGGTATATATATATATACACACACACACACTTCTGTCCTATTCTATTCATCTTCTTTCTCTCCTCATCTCACTCAGTCTTAGGCTATCTTCATGTGCGTGAACACTGTCCCTAACTTTTCTGATTTGCTTCAAGAATCTTTTGCTTTCTCCTCCATCCTCTCCTGCCCTCCTTTCCAGCTTCCCAAAGCTTGTGTGATCGTCTTCTGCTCCAGCCTTGCCTTGGCTATATTTCTCTTCATCTCTCTCTCACTGTTTCATCTCCTATAGCTCTTAAATTTCCCCTACTACAGAATAAAATCACTTGCACACAAGTTCCTGATTTATGTTGGGTTTTGTTATATAATTGTGTACTGTGCCCCTGTGGTTAAAGATACCAAATCAGGAGTTGCCACAGTTTGTCAGATTCCAGGCTTTGTGTGATGCTGTTTATCGTTAATTGTAATATATTAGCCAGGATGTCACGCAAATTATAATTAGTTGTTCTCCCTTCTACAGCAACACTGTGACTGTCTGGGGTCATAACCATCATCATAGTCCAGTTCCAAAGGACTGGGGGCTGAGCCAAAGGGATGGCGACTTCTCATCCTTAATAAATTGGGAAGGTGGGATCATGGGGCAGACACAAAGGCCAGAAGCTTCTGACACATACAAGACAGCTCTAAAGAACAGACATTTCCTAGGGAAAGGTCAGTATTAGTGATATAGCTACATACTATAAGAAATGTACAGAAAAAATTAAAATAAAACAATAGAAGATGACAGGACATAGAAGCAAAACCAATCGCCAGACCTCCAGACGACCCAGGACAAGTCCAAAGGACCATGAGGTAGAAGAAAATGGAGGCCAGCCCTCTGAAATTTTTGAAATGATATTAGCAGAAGTTCAAAAACAGGAGCACAAGACTGGAGGAAATCATACCAGAAATAATATCCCACATAAAAGAAGAGATGACGGTCATAATGAAAGACTAACAGGTCTAGAATAGACATAGCAAGTCTAGAATAGACATAGTATAGGAGAATGATGGAAACCATGAATGCCCAACATAAGAAAGAAATGGAATTCATGAGACAGATTCAAACAGATATCCAGGAAATCAAAAATTCCATTCAAAGTTGGCAGTATCGAGCATCATGAGGACGACAAGAAGGAAGGAAGTGGGTCCCTCAGACCCAGGAAGAATCTGAAGTGTGAACTGAAGCCCACAGAAAGAGTGAAAAGAAAAACCTCAATGAAGAAGAAAGCAGTAGCTGGTGGTACCTTCGCCCAGACCAGACCGACTGCGTGAGAGGGGCTGTTAGAACCTGGGGACGCACACTCACGGTGATGGTGGTGGCTGGCGACCACAGAGGCCTCTGCAGAGAGACGCGGCAGTGGAGGGGAGTGGCAGACATGGAGGACTGCACTGGCCAGTGCTGTTGGCCCTGATAATCCATGACTGAGATTAACTAAGGGTCACAGAAAATACTGTGGCACAGTGCCAAAGAACCAGGGACTGGGCCAAACGAGCAACAGCTTCTCATCTCCAACAAACTGAAGAGGTAAGATTTTTCAACAGACTCAAAATCCAAAAACCGGCTACACCTGGAAGATACCTCAGAGAAATAGTCATTATCTAAAGGTTCTAAATACTACCAATAAAGCAACCCACCATAGGCACGAGACAAGCATCACCCCAGGAATTAAACTGAAAAAAGAGAGACAATAAAATGAGAAGACATTTAAATAAGATGCAACCCCAGACATCTAGTTCACCAAAGGCAAACCCAGGGGGCAATGAGGTGGGACTATTTGAAAGCCCCCCACCAGATCTCTCTGAAATGGAAACAACAAAGCAATTGAATGAGACGCTGGAAAAAAATGAAATCAGAAATAATCTCTCAGCCAGGCGAGGTGGTGCACGCCTTTAATCCCAGCACTCAGGAGGCTGAGGTAGGTGGAGCGTTATGAGTTCGAGGCCCGCTTGGGCTACAACTTGAGTGCAAGGCTGGCCTGAGCTATATAGTGCGACCCTGCCTCAAAAAACTAGGGCTGGGAGTTTGGCTCAGTGGCTTAAACGCCTGTCTGGCAGGCGTGAGGCTGTGGGTTCGATCCCCGGTGCTGCAAAAACAAAACAAACAAAAAAGAAATAATCTCTCAAATAGCACACAGACATCATGACAGAAAATTTTCTGGTAGAGAAAATTTTGACATCCAGATAAATGAGTCCTATAGGACTCCAGTTACCAATGCTCAAAATAATCTACAGCCAGGTATATCATAGTCAAGATTCCAGAAATTCAGCACAAGAATAGAATCTTACAAGCTGTTAGGGAAAAGAAACAAGTCACCTATCAAGGAAAGCTCATCAGAATCGCAGCTGACTTCTCATCACAAACTCTCAAGTCAAGGACAGCTTGGAGTGAAGTACTCCAAGTTCTAAAGCAAGCAACTTTCAACCTAGAATGATGTACTCCACAAAACTATCTTTCAAAATTGATGGAGAAATAAGACACTTCCATGACAGAGAACATCTGAGGAAATTTATGACCACCAGACCAGCACACCAAAATGTTCTGAAGGACATTCTAGACAGAGATAATCAGGACTACAGCTTCATGAATCCAAACAGAAGGGATCCACCAGGCAAGGCAAACAATTGGAAAGGAAAAAGTGGGGAGCCAACAACAGGAAATAACATGACAAGGATAAGTCAGTAAATTTTAGTTATACCCATCAATGTTAATGGTCTCAATTCACCAGTCCAAAGACACAGACTGGCAGAATGGATCAAGAAGCAAGATCCAACATACATACAAGCTGCATACAAGAAACACATTTAATTCAAAAGGAAATTCACAGACCGAAAGTCAAAGGATGGAAAATAATACTCCATGTGACAGTAACCCTAAAAGAGCAGGGGTAGCTATTCTGTTTGCAGACAAAATGAATTTCAAGCCAATACTGATTAAGACAGATAAAGAAGGTTACTACATTCTCACAAAAGGAACAATCCTAGAGGAAGAGATAACATAATTATTTATGCACCAAATACCAGTACACCCAACGTTATAAAACAATTGCTAACAGACACAAGAAATAAAATAAATCCTGATACAATTGCATTGGGAGACCACAATACCCCACTGTCACAAAAAGATGGATCAACTAGATAAAAAATCAATAATGAAACATTAGAACTTAATCAAACTTTGGAGCAAATGAACTTAGTAAATGTCTGTAGAGTGCTTCACCCCTACAACATCAGAATACACATTCTCCTCAGTTGCACACGGGACATTCTACAAAATAGACCATATATTGGCTCATAGAACATGCTTTAGAAACACAAAGGAAATTATCCCATGCATACTTTCATATCACAGTGCAATGAAATTGGAAACCCATGCCAAAGGAAACCACAAGAACTTCATCAACACATGGAAATTAAGTAGCACCCTACTGAACAACCAATGGGTCACAGATGAAATTAAAGAAGAAATTAGACAGTTTTTATAGTTGAATGAAATGACAATACAACATACCAGAACTTATGGGATACAATGAAAGCAGTCTTTAAAGAGAAATTTATAGCAGTAATTACCCATATCAGGAAAACAAAGCAAGCAAATATAAACAACTTAATGTTGAACCACAAACTTCTAGAAAGAGAAGAGCAAACTAAACCATAAGCTCACATAAGGCAAGAAATTATAAAGATCAGAGCAGAAGCCGGACGTGGTGGTGCATGCCTTTAATCCCAGCACTCGGGAGGCTGAGGGAGGAGGAGCGTTGTGAGTTCGAGGCCATCTTGGGCTACAACGCAAGTGCAAGTCTGGCCTGAGCTACATAGTGTGACCCTGCCTCGAAAAACTAGGGCTGGGAGTTTGGCTCGGTGGCATAAGCACCTATCTGGCAGGCGCGAGGCTGTGAGTTCAATCCTCAGTGCCGCAAAAAAACCAAAGAGTTGGTTCTTTGAAAGATTAAGTAAAATTGACAAACCCTTAGCCAACCTTATTAAAAAAAGGAAAGAATGCCAGGTGTGGTGGTGCACACCTTTAATCCCAGCACTCAGAAGGCTGAATTAGGAGGAGCCTTGTGAGTATGAGGCCGGCTTGGGCTGCAACGTGGTGAGTGCAAGGCCGGCCTGAGCTACATAGTGTGACCCTGTCTTAAAAAATTAGGACCAGGAGTTTGGCTCAGTGGCTTAAGCGCCTGCCTGGCAGGCACGAGGTTGTGAGTTTGATTCTTGGTGCCATAAATAAATAAATAATGGTTTAAAAAAAGGAAAGAAAACATTCAAATCCATGCAATTAGGAATGAAAAGGACCCTGCAGAAATCCAGAAAATCATCTATACCTAATTTGAAAGCTCACAGTCCCACAGATGGAAAATATACCCAAAATGGACAGATTCCTAGATATATATGAATTACCAAAGCTGAATCAACAAGATATAAAAATCCTAAATAACCCAATATCAATCAATGAAATTGAAGATGTAAATAAAAACCTATCACCAGCCAGGCATGGTGGTGCACGCCTTTAATCCTAGCACTCAGGAGGCTGCAGTAGGAGGAGCGTTGTGAGTTGGAGGCTGGTGTTGGGCTACAATGCGAGCAGAAGGCCGGTCTGAACTACATAGTGCAACCCTGCCTCAAAAAACTAGGGCTGGAGTTTGGCTCAGTGGCTTAAGCACTTGTCTGGCAGGTGCGGAGGTTGTGAGTTTGATCCCTGGTGCCGCAAAACAAAACAAAACAAAACAAAAGAAACTATCACCAAAGAAAAGCCCAGGCCCTGATGGATTCACTGCTTAATTATACAAGACATTTAGCAAAGACCTACCACCACCACTTCTCAAACTCGTTAATGAAATTGAAAGAGAAGCAGTACTCCCAAATTCATTCCTGGAAGGAAGCATTACTGTCTTAGTTACTTTTTACTCGTTGCCGAGACAAAATACCTGACGCCCAAAATTAGGAAAGGAAAGGTTTATTCTTACAGTTTCTCGGGAGTTTCAGTCCATAAGTTGGCTCCAAGGCAGCATGGTCCGTGCTCCCTCCCACTGCCACCTCTGCCCCAGGACCTGCTGCCAGGTCGGAGGCCACGGCCAGAGCACAGCCGCGGGTGGGGCAGGGGTGCTGAGAGCCGGGCGGGCCCTCGCTGGTCCCGTCTGTCAGCAGAGCAGGCCCTCACCGGCTCCCCGTTCTGTGTCGGCCTGGGCTTGACTTCAGTCTTTACCTGTGTAAAGACTCTAAACTGAGCCCATAATGGGAGGCTGAGGCAGGACAATCACATGTTCCGTCCCTCTCTGGGCAACTCAGCGACTTAAGGAGACCCTGAGTCAAAATGAATAAACATAAAAGGGCCGGGATGTCGTTCCATGCTGAGGTTCTGGGTTCACCCGCAGGCCTGGGGACAGTCAGGAGCAGACCCATCTGAGCACCCGCCCGGTGGGGCCTTCTGCACCCAGGGGTCAGAGGGTGCGTGTCATCCTCAGCGGGGCCCTGGCGTCACAGCCTCATGGCTGGGCTTTGTCCTCTGCTCAGGAATGGACGTGAGCAGGGGCTCAGGAAAACCCCGCAGCACTGGGCCACAGAGACCCAGCCGGCCGCGGTGGGAACGCAGGCCCCGGCTCTGGGCGGGTGGCCCTGGTCCATGGGTGCACCCAGGAATGCCCCCCTCACTGCAGCGCGGGTCTCCTCCGTGTGTGACCCTCTGCCCCACCGCGGGAGGAGAGGCCCGGTGCTGGCTGCTGACCTGGACAGGGCCCCGCTGACCTCCCTCAGAAACCAAGCAAGAGCGGCCGACCTGCCCTGGAAGGCGGGAGGCCCGGCCACACCCCGCCTGGGCTCCACGGCCAGCAAGCTGGGCAGCCCGGCCCGGGGCCTCTGTCCTCCTGCTCTGCCC
>RJWM01032179.1:0-21696 GCA_004363535.1 Dasyprocta punctata | reverse complement strand
TCAAGACCTCTTGGGGACAAACACGTTTGAGATAGTCATGAGGATGCCATATAGTGCTGTAGGGACAATGAACAAATTGCTGTGACCTTAATGTGTTACTCATCAAGGGCATGATTTATATTCTCTCCTAAGATAATGACTTAAAAGTGGCTTTTGCTAAAAACTATGACTCTTCAGTTGAGCCTACAGATGCCCAAAAAGGTAAGTAAAAGTAGAACAAAGCTTGATCTTCCTTTTGCAAAACTCTAGGTTTCTTAGCTCTAAATTTACATACCCTGTCTCATCACCCTGCAGGGCTGAGGACACCAGGATAGGAGATTTATAGGGATGCCCAGATCTCCACTGCCCTACACCTATGGTCACTTAGATTCCAGCAGAGCTTCGCAAGACTGAAATTGCCCTAGAAGTCACAAGGATTCAAACTGAGCTATGAAACCAGGACTGAGACTATGGTTGACCAGACACAAGCCCACTACAACCACCCCATAAAACTGGCTCCTTGGATCCAGCAATGGCCTCCTCCAGGTATGACCCCAGCTGGAGTCCTTTCTTTATCTTTTTACCTTTCAATTAAAGCTATTTTCCTGCAAATTTCTGTTTTAGTTTTAATTTCTGTTATCTCTAAAGCAAGGACCCACACGAGCTGGTGACAGCCTCCTATGAGGGAGGAAGCAGCCAAATTCTGCGCCGTGTCATCTATTAGCTATGTGGAAATGGGGGGAGTGGCTGCACCTCACAGAGCCTCAGGGTCTGCATCTATAAAATGGGCATGAACACTGCCTGCTTCTCTCTACACAGGGACATGAGAATAAATGACAAAGTCACAGAAGGATTTCAGGCCACACCTCTGCACATAGCAGGCCCTGCTTGCATGTAGCAGAAGGCAGAGGCTGAGGATGTGAATGCAGCCAGGTCACTGAGATTCAAATCCCAGGTCCCATGCTCCTCCCTCAGTGCAGCCCCAGACGAGTAACTTAATATCTCTGTGCCTCAGTTTCCTTGTCTACGAAATGGAGTTGTTGTGAGGACCTGTGGGGATTCTCAGAGCAATTTCCAGTGCATACTAAGTCTGACTAGCTTGATGTTATTTTTCAGGTTTAAAAAAGCCCATGGCCAGAGTCTGAGCTGGGTGTGGAGGTGCACTCCTGGAGTCGTTGCACTCTGAGGGAGCTAAGACAGCAGCATTGCAAGTTCAGGCCCAGCATGGGCAATCTAGTGACTTGAAGAGACTCTGCTTCAAAATGGAAAACAAAAATGGGCTGGAGATGTCGCTCAGTAAGAAGGCCCTGGAAGGGGGGCGGTGTGCCTGTGTGTCTGAGATACAAACCACCTCCATAGGACAGAGGACCAGCAACTCCCAGGCCCTTAATTTATTACGCATTAAAATATAACTTGTGAGTTCAAGGCCAGCTTGGGCTACAACGCGAGTGCAAGGCCAGCCTGAGCTACATAGTGCAACCCTGTCTCAAAAAACTAGGGCCGGGGGTTTGGCTCAGTGGTTTAAGCGCCTGTCTGGCAGGTGTGAGGCTGTGAGTTCGATCCCCGGTGCCACAAAGAAAAAAAAAAACATGTGTTCTCTTCTGAGGCGGTCAGGAACTTGAAAGCTGCTTTTGTTAAAAACAAAACAAAGAAAATGTGCCAAAACCGAAAAACAGTGACTCTTCAGTTGGGTCCACGGATGCCCAGTGGGTAACTAAAAGCAGAACAAAGCTTGACCTTCATTTGTATGTCTCTCCCCCTCCTTTTTATTAAGTTTATTCAAATAATTTAGATATACATAAAGGTCATATTTATCATAGGGAATTTGTGTCTGTATATAATATATTTTGATTCCACTTTTTTTGTGCGTCTTTTTTATAACTTCATTTTACTTTAATTTTTTTTGGTACCAGAGGTCCAACTCACAACTTCGTGCCTGCCAGGCAGGTGCTTATGCCACTGAGCTAATGCTCACTATGCAGTTCAGGTTTCTTTTTTATAACTTTAAAAATTTGGTTCAGATCCCTCCTCAACCATGCATATAGGCACAGTTAATCATTTAGGGAGTATCTATCTAAAAGCTTGTAATACAAGGTTGATTAACCCTAGATGTACATAACCTATCTCATCTCTCTTCAAGATTGAAGACAACCAGATAAGAGATTTACACAGGGACACTGAGCTACTGATGGGCACCCAAAGTCTTCATTTATAACCCTAAACCCACATCATTGTGGATCCCAGTGGAGCCGCTATAAAACTGAGACTTCTCCAAACAGAAACAGCCACCTCATGGGCCTCAAGAGACAAGGACTTCTTGAGTGCCATCACGCAAAACCAGAACCGGAGAGAATGATCAAGCAGACCTTTGCCCACCTCAGCCCCTCTGAAAAAATTGGCCTCCTTCCTTGTTAATGGGACCGTGTCCCCTTCAGCTCAAACTGAAACTCCTTTCCCTTTTTCATTCTTTTCTTTCTTTTTTTTTTTGTACTGGGGATGGAACTCACAACCTCGCACCTGCCAGGCAGGTGCTTAGGTCACTGAGCTAAATCCCTGGCCCTATTTTTTGAGACAGGGTCTCACTATGCAGTTCAGGCTGGCTTTGAACTCACTTTGTAGCCCAGGCTGGTCTCAAACTCACAAGGATCCTCCTGCCTCAGCCTCCTGAGTGCTGGGATTAAAGGTGTGTGCCCACACCCAGCTTCCTTTTTCATTACTTTCTAACCCTGCCTAATAAATCAATCCATGTTGCTCACTGATACCACAGGAAATGCTGTTCTGCTACAGTGTTAAGAACTTCCCTGGGCTGGACCACTTTGGGTGTCATAGCTTCACTGGTCACATAACCAGGAGGACCTCTGCCTGCAGGATGATTCCATAGCATGCTGTGATCTTACTCGGACAAAGCCTGTCTTCGGTTTTTTATATTTCCTTATAGGCTCAACTACTTCAAGGGTCGGGTGGGGTTTCTAGTTTGGGCCCAAGTATGCACTCACCAGTCAATGTCATCGCGAGGCTTTCCGTGGCCACCCAGGCCACAAAAACATCCGTATTTTGCATAGGCTATGGGAGGTCGAGGTCCCACACAAGACACAGTATTAGCCAGTTGCAATATCCCACGTCGGTACACATGTGACCTTCTGGATGCTGGAGGATAAACAAAAGTTACAGCCTGCAGGTCAGGTCTTCCCTGGCCCTAGGGAAGGGCCCTGGCCTAAATGCATTTAAATTCCACTTCCAAACTGTGTGACCTTGGGCAAATTATGAGCCTCTTTGTACCTTAGTCTCCTCATTTTTGAAATGGAGGATAAGGTGACCTAACTCACAGAATAAAGGAGAGGGTTCATGCAAAGCACCTGGCGCATAAGAAGCTTTAACTGTTAAAATTGCTATCCTCGAGGCAGGGAAAATGAGCCACAGATCACATAGCATGAGCAATGACACCACTGGGCCTTTGCACAGGTCACTCCCTCTTCCTGGAACGCCTTGCTTTGCAACCCTTCAACTGGTCAAGTCTAGACACAGACTGCAAATCATGCATCAAGCGTTTGCCTAGCTGTCTGTGCTGGGCACTTGGGCATCAGAGCTAAATAGTGTTTCTATCATCAAGGTAGGTGCCTCTGGGGACTTCCTAGTCTGTGGCCCCATCTCTCTCCCCAACTCAGGGCCCCTGTCCAAGTACAGCTTCCTATCAGTCAGGGAGGCCCCCAGCCTGGGCCCACTGTGTCTTTAGATCTTGGCACAGCCCTGACACATAGTGGTACCTGGTAGGTATGACTGGGACTCCTGCAGCTGACAGGTGAGAAAGAGAAGGTTCCCACTGCCCACAAGTACATGAGCTGAGGCGTCAACCCAGGCTCTGACTCAGAAACCAATGCTCCTTCCTTCTTCCTTGCTCAGTAAGGGGAGAGAAGGTGGAGGCCTGTTGGGTACTAGAGCCAAGAGACATAGCAGCAGATGGAGAAGCACACCCGGAAACAGGCCTCCCAATGGTTCCAGGAGCTGAAGACAGTAGAGGTTCGTGCCTGGCATTTGCCCATCAAGTCTCTTTCACACTCCGCTCCCCAATCTCTTTTTGAGACACTGGAGGGCTGAAGCCAGGGCTTTTGCACTGAGCTACATCTGCAGCCCTCACCCGCTTCCTTTTTTCAATTTTGTGACAAGGCCTTGCTAAGTCATTAAATTGCTGAGGATGGGCCCAAACTTGTGATCCTCCTGCCTCAGCCTTCCAGAATGCTGGGATTACAGGTGAATGCCACCATGACTAGCTCTTTTATCTCTTGCTTAGAACAGGTTTTTTTTGAGGAGCGTGGGCTAAATTTAAATCCAATTTTTTTTTTCTCAGTGGAAAAAGTAGCATGTTAGTGTGTGGGGGAGAGTAGAGATATATCAAGAAGAAAATGTGAAAAAGGAGTTTAGAGTTCAAAACTTCACCTTCCTCTCGGCATGACTGGTCCTCACTCTCCCGGCAACCCACATATCTGCCTCAGTTGTCAGGCATGGTAACGCATGTCTGTAATTTCAGTACTTGGGAGGCTGAGGCAGGAAGACCACTGTGAGTTCAAGGCCAGCCTAAGATACATAGTGAGATCAAGACCAGCCTGAACTACATAGTGAGATCCTGTCTCAAAAAGACAATCAATCAATCAATCAATCAATAATAAAATGGGCTCTTGTGAGAGGTCATTCTTTAGAAGAAAGAGAATAGCCAATGGTATATTTCTAAATACATATCTGCCTCAAACCATCCATAGCTTAGAGGCCCTGTTGCTGGCACCCAAGGCACAGTGAGGGGTCACTCCTACCTCTCCAACCTCCTCTCTCCTGCAGCAGGAATCATGCACTGTCTTCACAGTTATGTCCTTTATAAAGAAGACCTGACTTGGGCAATTCTGGTGCGCTTCCTAAGGTCTATGACCTCTGGCCCCACCAAGCCTCACGGCACACACACCTAGGCACACTGAGCAAGGCGCCTGTCCCAACGCCATACCCTGAAGCTTTCTGCCTATAGTCATCCCTACCCCTGACCTGACCACTTTCTATAGCTCAAGCGCTCCGAACAGCCCGGCGGGTGGCCCTGGACACAGGGTGAACACCCAGGCTGGGTTTTGAATTAAAGAAAACATTCTCCTTGTGCCAACAAGGGCGGGACGGGTCAGGCTGGGTCTGTTTGCTGTTTGCTGTCTGCCGGCTGCGGACAGCCTCGCAGGCAGACAGCCTCCTCTGGGAGTGCTGGGGCCGATGGGCACCCGCCGGTCCTGGAGTGCATGCCCGCAAGCATCTGTATTTCTGTGCCTGTGTGCGTCTGAATTTGTCTTGGGGCTGTCCCAAGTGTCCCCTGGTTGTATAGACATGTGCTCCCCAGGGCTCATCTTTGTTGATCAGCAGCATGGATCTGTGTACAGGTTCCCTGAGTGCCAAGGGAAGGCTGAGACTGGTCTTGTGCCCGGGTGTCTCTGGGCTTGAGGTGTCTGTATATTCCCTGACTCTATCTGTGCACTTCAGGAATGGGCAGTCCCACGGGGACCTCTCTGGGGGTGACTTCCAGGAAGAGGTCTGGAGGATATGTTATTTGCTCAGCTGTTTCTGTCTCTGCTTCTCCCACTGCCTGGCGGTTCTCCCCAGACCCCACAGACAGGAAGCCGGATGGTCAGAGGAGTGCAAGAACTCTGGGTTTCCGGAGAGGGCTAGGAGGAATGGGGAGTATGCCTGACAGGCTGAGCCACCTCGGGGAAGGACAAAGGTAGGTCTGAGTCCCCGAGTGAGGTGAGCGGGTGACGGGGTCAGGAGAGGACTAGAGCACGGGGCTTCAGGGTGCCTGGGAAGGATGAGTGGCTGTGCACCAGAAGAGGGGAGAGGGTGGTGCACGGGAGTCCCTGTGGAGGGGCCGGAGGGAGTCGGGTCGGTACTCACTGTCTAAACCCTCGCCGGCGGTGGGTCCAGACCCCGGCAGCAGCAACAGCAAGAAGAGCAGCAGCATTCTGGACGTGCACGGATGTAGCGGTCCCGTCGCAGGGCGGCAGGTGTGGAGCTGTCTGCCCGGCCAGTTTAATCCCCTAGCAGGGCCGACCCCTCGCGGGGCTCCGCCCCAGCCTCACCTTCCCCCAGCGGGCCGGGCGGAGCCAGAGGGGACGGTCACCTGGGGCCTCGTGGAGCTTCCTCCCGACCTCTGCACCTTGGTCCCTTGTGGGCTCCAGAGGCCAGTCCGGGCGCGGCGGGCAGAGCGGGATGCCTCCGTGGAGACACTGAGCAGAAAGGGGCTCTGCTGATGTTGTTACCCGCAGCCCGCTCCCCCTGCCCACCTGGGCCTCGGGGAAGGGATGGAGACTGGGGGAGGGGCAGTGCTGAATTTACCGTACACCCCTGCCTCCCCGCCACTGGGATCCTGCTGAATCCGGGGTCTTCCTTACCATTTTGAGACAGGGTCTCACTAAATCGCTAAATTGCCCAGTCTGGGCTTGAACACAAACTGTGATCCTCCTGTGTCAGCCTCTGCGTGCCGGATTACAGGCTCGCTCCAACATGACTGGCTTTAACCTTTTAAAATGTGGGGAATCTTGTGCTTCTGTTGTCCCTCAAAATCACTGGCTCTCCAGTCTTCCCACTAGCACCATCACAGCAGTGGGGAAACAGGCGCAAAGACAAGCCCAGGTCCAGAGGATTCTGGTGAATGACAGGACTGGCCTGGAGGAGGGCAGCTGGTGAACACTGCGTCCTCCCGTGCATTCTGCCTCAGCTCTCTCCACTGTCCAAGCTGCACAGTGCCTCCTCCAAGGGCCTGTGAGAGCCAGGGGAAGTGTACGCAACAGGTGCTCAATACTGAAAAGAATGACAGTTGTACATTGTGTCTATTGCCTTTCATCCCTGATGCCAGCACTACCCAATTAGTCAACAATTTCTGCTGCTTTCAGCTCCTCAGTAACCTAGGACTGGAAGTAGGTGCTGCTTCGTATCTCCATGGTCAAATGTGACTAAGGATGACAATGGCCGGTGTGAAAGGTCCCCTCCCCTGTACCAGGTGTGTGATTTTAGCACAACCTCAGCCCCTCAGACACTCCCTTTTCCAAGGAGACACAGAGGATTGGCGAAGCTAAGAGCCAACAAGCAGGGAAACTGAAATATGAACTGATTTCCATTTTCAATGCCAGGCCTTTTTCTGCCTCTTTCTATGGCAGTCCAAGGCTTGGGTCCCTTGACTGTAACACTCTGGGGTAATGGCCTCCCTGCTGGAGTATGAGCAGATAGCTAAGGGCAGTGGTCTGCACTGGGCTTAGAATGGAAGCCCGTGGGAGAGTGGAGGTAGCCCACAGGACAGCTGGCTAGGCTGAGCTCAGCACAGAGCAGGAAGCAGTGAGGGTAGAGAAGGGAGAGCTGATCCCAAAGCCTCATTCGGTTTCTCAGTCATTCTGTCACTTAGTCCCCAGGATGGACTGGTGATTTCCTTAGGATCAGGTCCAGTACCCACCTCAAGGAGGTCTTGGTGGGTTGGAGGGACAGATACGAAAACATGGATGGATGTGGAGGTACGACCAGGGCAAGGACAGAGGGCAGCTCAGGGCTGTGGGCAAGAAGAGGACTCATGGCCTCAGTCTGAGTGTCCCCTATAGACCCTGAGGACAGGGCCTGGGCCCAGGATTCTGGAACAGGTGAGTCACTGGGGAAACGTATCTAGGGACCAGAGTGAGAATCAAGAGACTATAAAAAGAAGAGAATAAAGCTAGACAAAACAGATGGAGATGACCACGGGGAGAGAAATTGAGCCTTAATCCCAGCAGGACCTTCCAGGGGTTCATCTAGGATTGTCAGCCCAAATAGGAGGCCCAAATGGGAGAAGCACAGGTTCCCAGGTTCCTGTTTCCCCTTGGGTGTGGATGTCCAGTGGGAAGGGAGGGCATGAAGTGACTGACTCATGATCTGGTGACCTGTTTGCAAGAGAAACTGGCTAGAAAGGGAGCTGAGGCCCTGTAGTGAGAATTGTCCCCAAACCCTGGCCACAGTGACTTCATCTTGTAGTGCAACCCCTACCCCCACCCCCCTTATTCTGTGTGCCAGAGTGCGGCCTAACAGGAGCATTTGTCCCTGCAGCTGGACAGTGTGTTTCCCAGTAAGGACGGGCTGGGAGCGGAGTGCACACAGCTTTCCCCATGACCTCTTCTTGCTTTTGGTCCTGCTCTTGTTGTTTAATCAGTGCTCTATAAACCAGTAGCCCCACACAGGGTGTTGGCAACTCGCACGATGCTTCAGAAGGCAAGCTGTCTACTGCTCTGTAGTGAGCCCTAACCAACTCAGCCACCCCCAAGCTGCACGCATCCCCGCCGTTCTTTGTTCTGTTACCCCGCTCACAGTTCAGAGGGAAACACTCTTATGTCTCTCAGGGAAATTCAGTCCTAGAGGTTGTGAGTCAGGGACAGAAACTGTCCGACCTGTCCTAGCCAAGTTAATGAGGCCTTAGGGCCAAAGAAAATTCTCCAACCAGGCGTAGTGGTGCACACTTGTAATCCCAGCTCTCTGGAGGCTGAGGCAGGAGGATCTTTGTGAGTTCAAGGCCAGCCTGGGTTACACAGTGACACCCAGTCTCCAAACAAAACAAAACAAACAAAACCAAACAAAACAAAACAAGAAAGAAAATTCTGCAGCCCAGATGTGTGAGCTGAACTTTCTGGAACAGTAGGGAAATGGTGCGAAGTGGAGGGAAGCATACTAGGCAGCAGGGCTCCCCCAAGGCAAAGGCCAGCAGGTGTGAGGGAGGCTGGCAGGACTGGGGCTGCTGGATTGCTGGGAGGCGTGAGAGCCTGCAGAGGTGGCCCAGGCCGCCACCTTGTGGGCAGTCAGGGCATAAAGCTCCAAGCCAGAAAGGAAATGTTCTCTTCAGGTTTCAGTCAGGTGGAAGAGAACATTCTCTGACAGAAAAGACTAGAGGGGGAGGTGGGGAGGGGACTTAGAGAATGACTATTGGTTAAAAAAACGAAAAACAAAAAACCACAAAACAAGCAAGCAAACAAAACAAAACAGAAACTTTTGAACCAAGTTACATGTGGTGGACAAACATATCCCCAGCTCTTCGGGCATGTGAGGCGGAAAGATTGCAAGTTATAAGACAGCCAGGGCAATGGAGTGATTTTGACCCTGTCGCAAAATAAAAAGGCTTGGGATGTAGCTCAACATTAGAAGGTTTCTGGGTTCAACCCCCAGTACAACAAAAAAGGAAAATTATAAAACTTCCTGATGATTCGGTAGCGTGTCCGCATTATCACCCACAATATTTGCTGGCCCTGTAGTAGACAGGATTCTTCTTCTCCATCTGTCAGGCAGGGTGTCATTTGGGTCTTATTTTGAAATGTGGGGTGGAAGGCAGATCTTTTTAGCAGAAACATTCACAGCTGCTAATGGCTGTGCCAGTGTCCTCAGTCAATGTCCTCAGTGCAGGCAAAGCCATTAGCCTAACTGGTGCATTAGAAGAACGACTTCCATTAGAAGAAAAATTTCCTGGGTCAAAGGTTGCTGACTGTGAGCTTCTCAAAATCTCAGTGTGTGGGACAGGAGATGAGGATTAGGGTGGAGTCCTCTTTCATACGGTGGAGCCTCTCAATTGTAAAATGTGTGATTGGGGCAAGTAAAGCAAAAGAGAGAACTCGGGTAAAGAATTTGTTCCAGGAACAGCATATTTCTTAAGAGTGTGTCCTTCAGACACTTCCCCTCCAGTTAACCATAGTTCTGGCTTTTTAGGGTGTGGCCATGCTGATGTAAGCCTTTCTAGTGACAGGAGGGGACACCCAGGTCTTTGGGTCCTGATCACCCTGATGGGACTCAGTGCCTGATCTGAATCACAGTGCGTGCCCACTGGCATGGGTGAAAATGAAGGCATCGGGCAGTGGGGACAATGCTGGAGGTCCCCTCCCTACAGCACAGGGCAGCTTGCTCACCTGGAAGTCACCCTCTTCAGTGACAGACCAGAGGCTGGACCAGTGAGGGGACTTGGGCATTATTAAGTGCAGTGAGGTCTGCTGAGAGAGCTCCCCCCGGCACCTCACGGCCTCCCCCGGCCTCTCTGCTTCCATAGCCCGTGTCACCAGGGCCCTTCACAGAGATGCCCTGTCCTGGGTCCCTCAGTCACCCTGCTACCTGCCTTTGCCTCCATCTTTCCTCCTTGTGCTCTCTTCCCTCTCCGCTCCCCTCTCTGCTCTCTCTCTCTGGAGCTCTCCTTCCTCCCTTCACTTTTCTTTGTCTTTCTCTGAAACCATCACCAGCTCTCTCTTCCCCTTGCTCTCTTTCTGTCTCTTTGTCTCTCCCTGTTTCTCCCAGTTCTTCCCGCATCTTTGTTTGCCTGTCATGGCCTCACGATCGCTGCGGTTCACTCTACCCGACTGGCTCCTGTTCTCACTCTCTGTCCCCAGAAGCTCTCCGCGTGCTCCCCCTGTTCCTGGCCACCTCTTGCTGTATGCTTTTTCTCTGTTTCTTTCTCTCTGTCTGGCTTCCCCATCCTCTGTCTCCCTCTTTTCCTCCCTTATGCCTCCCTTGTTTCCACTTTCTCCCCTAACCGCTTTGTTCTTGCCTCCAGCTCTCTCTCTTTTTGTGCATTTCTTTTGCCTACCTCTCTTCTCCATATTGATCTTCCCCTTTTCTCACTCTCCTGAATCCCATCTCTGCCTGTTTGCTGGATCACTTGCCCAGGTCTCCTGTACCACTCTAAAGCTGAACTAGGAGCAGAGGGTTAGAACCTCATATAGGCTGCCTCCCCTTCTGTCCTGTGGGGCTCAGGCTGCCCAAGGGCCATGGGGATCTGGTTCAGAGAGGCGACTCCCCTTGTTGCCCACTGCATTGGCAATCCTGTTCTAGAGCAGTGTGGGGACACCTGTGCTCTGATCTGAGCGTCTAGTGGGGAGAATACCATCCCACATAACAGGAGGGGCAGCCCTGTGGGTCAAGGGTAGGGTATAGAAAGGACTGGATTCCGGGTGCAGAGGAAGGGCCAGACATGTCCTCCAGCTCCTTCCTGGGAGGGGTCCCCATCCCTGCGTGCTGCTCTGCCCACCCCTCAGTTAAGGAACTGCAGGAGGTTACTGTGCTCCTGGGACCTGAGGAGGAAACGCTGCCCCCAGCTGCCCGTGACAGCATCCAGTGCCTGCTCGGGTTTCATGTACTGTGGGGGCAGCTGGCACAGAGAGGGGACATCTCCTACCAGGCTTCCTCATTGCTCTCCTGTGGACACAGCCATGGGCTGTTGGAGACCACTGTGAAGGGGATTTGAGCAGGGTTTAAAATTAACTAATTGGCTTTCTGTTTATCTGTGAGCCTGTCCAAGGCCTAGGTCCCTTGCCTGGTGATGGGAGCTGATTTATAGTAAGTAAACCTCTATAAATCACTGGTCCTGGCCGAGGCCTGTAGTGGCCAGTGAGGTCAGAGATACCTCAAAAGGCAAGATAAGGTCATCGCCAAAGATGCCTGGCTCAGACTCAAGTAAATAGATAGAGACTGCAGCTGCAAACATTACATATCTGCAGCGTCTCTTTCCCACTATAAATGCCATCATGGAGATAAGACAGTTCTCCTTAATTGACACAATTTACTACTTGGAGAAGTCTTTCAAGTGACTCCCAAGGTCCTGCTCATTTCCCGTGCTTTCCTCAGTATCCCCTCTCTTTGTCTACTTTGATAATAAATACGGGCAAGGAGAGAGGTCTTTGCCTTAGCCCTCACGACAGCTGCAGAGTCAAGAGCTCTGCAGGGGCTTTGATCCTCCTGGAGCCCTAAAATCATACCACTTGTCTCATTTATTTAAGCCTTCGCCGTGCACTCATTCGGGAGATTGGGGATCTAGGCCGGGTCCCCGATAATGGGCCACTTCATAGGGACAGATAACTGTCTTTCACTGAATGCTCTAGTGATCGGCAGGCCCAGGTGCTAAATCAATGAATAACCAAGCCTTTTGCACTGAACTACATCCCAAGCTCCCTTTTAAAAAATTTTTATTTTATTTGCTGTGTTTTTGAGTCAGTGTCTTGCCATGTAGTTCAGGCTGCCTTGAATTCACTGTATAGCCCAGGCTGGCCTCAAACCTGGGGTGATCCTCCTGCCTCAGCCTCTGGAATGCTGAGATGATAGGTATGTGCCACCAGCCCCAGCCACAAGCCCTCTTTATTTTTTAATATATGGTCTCACTGAGTTGCTCAGTTTCCCAGGCTAAGTGTGAATTTGTGATCCTTTGCCTCAGCTTCCCAGATTGCCTGGATTACATGTGTGCACCGCCACACCCAGCTCAGTGAATATTTATGGCTCAAATAAACACAATCAAAGTTTAGGTCTACACACAAGGCCCCTTCAGCCCCTTCCAGTCAGGTGCTTCTGTCTCCATCACCACAGTTTCTGCCTGGCCCTGCACTCTGTGTGCACCTTGTGCTCTGGGGTGCTCAGTGGATCTCTGGAAAGCAGAGATTGAGAGGACATTGGGTGGCAGAAATTTTATTAGGGGAAGCACTAAGGAGGATAAAGGACAGGAGGCAGCATCAGTTAGAAAAAATTCCACTGCAGATCTGATGCCGTCTCACAGTAACCTCTGCCTGCTGACCATCGGCAAGGTCCTCTTCATTTGTGGGAATACTTGCTCTGTAAAGCAAAAAGGCTTGGGTTATTCTGATCAAATCTCATGTTTTCTCTTCTGTGACATTCTGAGGCCCCTGATTAATTTCCTGTTTGTGCTTGCATCTCTGTCTGTGCGTACTCACAGACAATGAAACCAACTTGCCTCCAGGCCCTTGGTCTAGAACTGAGAATATAACTGAAAACATGTTCTCATAGCTCTCCTTTCTTTCTGTATCTGGAAGAACTAATTTTTTTTTCTTTTTTGATACAGACTCTATGTAGTTCAGGTTGACCTTGAACTCCCTATGTAGCCCAGACTGGTCTTGAACTCACAGCGATCTTCCTGCCTCAGTCTCCTGCCAAGAACCAAGAAAAGACCAGATTACTCTGTGATGTGTGTGGCTCTCAAGACATCTGAAGCCCATGAGGAGAGAAGTGTGACTCACCTCTCACGGAGCCTGGCACATGGCTGTTGTTCAATATTCATCTGCTGTACTGATATATTTGTCTTGTATTAATAACATCTTCCTGTTCTACATGATGCACCTGCTCCCTGTTCAGGATGGGAAGATGATGTGGCCCATTGTGTGGCCTAGGAAACTTGAGAAAAGTCACCTTGTCCTCAAAGCCCTGCAGCACCATTGGTGACAACCTCTTGTGCTGAATTAAGAGGAAAATGGAATATGCTTGACATTCAGGTCACACTGTTCAGATCATCATACCTATCACTGGAAATAGTGGATGTAGCTGAGATCCCAGGGGCCACAAATGTGGATATGGTCCATGTCTCATGACTGATTGTAAGTGTCTCAGTAGAAGTAGGGCACACAGGGCCATCCTTAGACAGAAGGGGGCCTGCTTGCTGCCATGTTGACCCACACAGCAGCAGAAGTGAATATTTTGTTGACCTGACAGAAGACTGTGCCTGCACTCACCACACACCTGAAGCCCAGTGAAGTACACGCCTATCCCTGACACCTTCCCCTCGTTTTCAGAAGGTCAGAATCACAGCTGCAAACCTCCTCTGGTCCACTGAGTCCCACAGCACCAGGCATAAAGGGAGGTCATGGAGAAGGTCTGCTGTCACCACATATTACTGCTGTCCTGGCAGACATAGGAACCCAGCTCATAATGTCTGATCATGGGAGAAGCAAAAAACTGTGATAGCTACACAGACCCCAGCAGAACATGCTTATAACTTAGGCCTTTCCTGGATCCAGGCCCTGAAGGTGATTCCAGAGTTTGACTCTTGGTCTTCTTGCCAGGGTACATTTTCTATGACACGTATGTGATCTGTGATACTTCAGGATATTGCATTCGAGGGCACAGCCAGAGGCATTATACATACCAGATTTACCAACAGAGGGATTGTGATGAATTATGATACACTGTTGAAGAATATTTAAAAATGCACAAAGCACGCTATATAATTTGGAGGGAATAACTCATCATTTATAATTTCAGAGGCTTACAGCAATAGTCTAAGCCACTTAGTCTCTTCACCCCTAATTAGAAAGGAACAAAATTATACCACCAGCAAAAACCACATTTCAGTAACTCAGGAGCATTCCCAAGTGAAGAGATCAGAAGTAGACAACTGTGTCTACTTAAGTGGACTTAAGATTTGGAGGCAATTGCTACCATCCTTCTGTTATTCCCAGAAACATGACAGTGAAAACCTCAGCCTTCAGCCTCTAGACATGGAGGGATTCAGGTACCACTGATGATGAGCCCAGAATGGAGAAGCCTGGGGGCTCTTGGGCAAGATTTTGCTTTTTGAAAATTAAAGAAGTAAAGACATCATAGTCACAGATCCTGTTTTTATAGTGTGAGCTTTTGATATAACTCCCAAATCGTTTCCAAGGTTAAGGTGAAGAAGGTTTTTTCCTGATACTGAGGAGTTGAGAGCTTCCATTTAGGGCTTTCTCCATTTTGAGCTGACTTTAGCAGCTGATATAAGACAATGGCCCAAGCCAGGTGTGGTGGCACACACCTGTAATCCCAGCATATGGGAGGCTGAGGCAGGGGGATTGTTGCAAATTCAAGACCAGACTGGACTACAAAGAAGACAACAAAACAAAACAAAAGAAAACAACAACAACAACAACAACAACAAACCCAAAGAAACAAACAAAAACAAACAGTCCAATTTTATTCTTTCCATACAGAAATGCAAATTTCCTAGCATCACTGACTAAAGAGACTATCCATTTCCCCTTGCCAAAATTTAGTTCAGCACCCATGTTCATTAATGAGAAGAATTAATACGATTAAGATGTCCATACTACACAATTCTCATCAAAGTTCCAAAGGCCTTTGTCACACAAATAGAGAAAAGCAACCCTAAAATTCTTATGGAAATATAGAAATTCCTCAATAACCAAAGTAATGCCAGGAAAGAAAGCGTTGGAGACATGACACTTCCTCATGTAAATTTGTAGTACAAATGAGAATAAGCAAACTGGTCCTGGCATAAATGCAGAACAGAGAACAACTGAAGGAAAAGGGTACCAACAATATGAAAGATTTCACGGAACCCACAGCCTAGAGAGGAGGCCTGCAGCCGCTTGGGGAAGGGAGGCGGGAAGCGAGTTTTGTTCAGAAGAGCAGCGAACTGCACGGAACTGCACGGAACTGTACGCCTTCCTCCACCCCATGTCACTTTACCGCACTGGGTCCCCTAGCTGCCGGGCAGGGGGAATTGTTTACCAGAGCGGCCCATGAACCTTGAGGACAAGGAGTGGCCGAGCCCCTGGCGCACTAGGAAGGAGGAAGACACCACAGCCCCTGGGTCAGATGCTTTCATCACAAACCAAACAACTGGAGAGGTCAGAGCTGACGCGAGCCAGAGATCAGCACAAATGTTCATTGGGAAAATCACTTCCCAAGCCAAGCAAAGGCTATAAACTAAATTAACACAGCTTTGGCTAGGATGGATAGCTATAAACCTTGAGCATGAACAATGGCATAGTTTTTTCTTCAAGTGCTAAGTGCATTTTTTAAATATATGTATTTTTATTAATGTTTATTAAGTTATAGGCTTATTTCTAGATCTTTTGATCTATAAATAAGCTTACTTACAAATTTATCTATTAATCAAACACTTTTTTTTTGTCTTTTTGAGACAGGGTATCACTATGCAGTTCAAGCTGAACTAGAGCTCACTTTGTAGCCCAGGCTGGTCTTGAACTTGCAACAATCCTCCTGCCTCAGCCTATTGAGTGGGGATTACAGGCATGCACCACCACACGTAGCTTCCATTAATTAAATACTTTAAAAATAGGAATACACTGGGCTGGGTTTGATGGAGCATGCCTGTAATCCCAGCACTCGGGAGGCTGAGGCAGATGAGTTCATATGAGTTCTAGGCCAGCCTGGGCTACAAAATGAGTTCAAGGCCAACCTGAACTGCATAGTGAGATCCTGTCTCAAAAAAAGAAAAAAAAAATAGACTAAGAAAACCTGATAGTATAATAATGAAACAACGAAAGAGCTATGGAAATTAACTGAAAAGTTTGAGAATCATAAGAATTATAGGAATTATAACACTGAAATTACATGTAAATTTAGTAGTTAATTGAGTGATGCATCATCACAAAGAAAATTAAAACTGAAAAAAGGGATGAAAGAGCTTCCAAGAGTTGTAAGCAAATGTCTGCTGTCTTCAAGCAGATTTAATTATAGAATAGTTATCCACTGAGACAAAACAAGAATGTCTTTCCTCTAAGTGGTACCTGCAAACCCCAATCTAAAACATGGTTGGTATGTTTTTCCAGTAAAAGAAAATAAAGCCTGCATCACTTACTCCAGGAAGGCAGCAGGAGCCAGTGCATTTCTCTGCCAGGTACTTTTCCTGGGTGAAGAGTAAGTGAGCAGTGGGGACAGTGGGAGAGAGAAGTCCACAGTCCTGGCAGGGCCTGAATTCTACCACTGAGAGAGTATTTGGGTCCCAGGAGCTGTCTGGTTAGGCCACCTGAGGGAGACAGCATCCTGCCTTGCTGTGAGAAAGGCTGTTTTCTTTAGGGATTGGCTGAGCCTGTTCTCAGAAAAGCCCTGCATTAAGAAATGCAGTGTGCTCTGGGAGGCTGAAGCAGGAGGATCTCAAGGTTGAGACCAACCTTAGTGACTTACTGAGATCCCGTCTCAAAATAAAAAATAAAAAACAGCTGGGATGTAGCTCAGTGTGAAGGCACTGGATTCAGTTCCCAGCAAAACGCACAGGTGCAAAAGCACATTGTGTGCAGATCTGGCAGCAGAATGCAGCTGCTGCCGCCTCCTGTCCCAAGAGCGGGCTTTGGCCTGCTCCGTCTGGCCCTGGCCTCTGCCCACATGTCTGTCTGTCGGACTGCTTTCAGATTTTCTCTGATCTGGAAGATGAAGAAGGGACTCTAAGCAAGAAATAGCAGAGAAAATCTTGAGGCTTCTTCTTTTTTACTTTTATTAAAATTGCTGTAGATAATGATTACATTTCTCATGGGGAGTTGTTGCACACACAGAACATATTTTAATTCTTTTTCATCTCTGGCCCCATGCTTTGGTCTCCTCCCCTTTTACAAAAGATCTATTGCCCTGCTTCCTATTACCTATTTTTTATTTTGCTCCTTAGTTTATGTGTACTTTGTGTTTCTCATATAAGAGAAACCACAAAATATGTAAGCTGATTTATTTCATTTAACACTATGGTCTCAAGGTGTATCCATTTTCCTGCAAGTGTTTAAATTTATCCTGCTTCGTGGCAGAATTACAATGGAGAATTGCACTCCATTGTGTGTAAACACCACATTTTCTTTATCCATTTATCTGTGGGTGGACAGAAAAGCCACTTCCAAGAATAGCTATTATGAGATGTGCCACTACAAACACTGGCATTGCTGTAATATGAGGCCTTTAACTTCTCAGGAAGGCACCCAGAAGTGGAAGAACTGGGCTGAATAGAATTTCTAGTTTTCAATTTTCTGAAGAATCTCTGTACTGATTTCATTGTGGTTGCATGAGTTTACATTCCCACCAACCATGTAGCAGTGTTTCTTTTAGCATCCCCAACATTTGTTAGTATTTGATTTCTTTTTTTTAATCTAAGAGAAAAAAGACAGAAAAAAACAAAAAGCAAAAGAGACAAACAAACAACAACAACAAATCTGACACAATAACAGTATAGGTTTACAAAACAAGATGATAGGAATTTGACAATGGTTGTAATATTGCATATCATTATCTTCAAAAGGGTTGTTTAGATTAACAGATACAGACACATAAAATTGATCTAATCATATGAGTATTAACTGTTCTTTTTCAATAACTAATACATTTAGAAGTATAGTCATTTTAGCTATCTATGGATACATATATGCAAATTTATGTTTTTCCTTTTCCCTTTCTTCTTTCCTCCTTTCCCCTTTCCCAGTTACTTTTGCTCTTTGACCAGTTTCTTACCGTTACACAGTATTTACTGTAGATTTTGGATTGTATGTACTTTTTCAGTTTCTTATACTAGGGAGACAATATGGTATTTACACATGTGAGTTTGATTTATTTGACTTATGAGTATGGTCTCAAGTCATGTCCATTTACTTATAAAAGTCTCGATGCAATCTTTCTTGATAGCTGAGTAGTACTCCATTGTATAAAAACACATCTCTTTAAAGTCGGGTGTGGTGGCGCATGCCTTTAATCCCAGCAACATTACTGATTTAGTTATTACATCTAGAAGTCTTTTAATGGATTTTTGGGGGTCTTCTATGTAGAGTATCATATCATTTGCAAATAATGATAATTTCACTTCTTCCTTTCCTATCCTTATTGCTTTTATTTCTCTCTCTTGTCTAATTGCTCTGACTAATGTTTCCAGAACTATATTGAGTAGGAGTGGTGATAATGGACATCCTTGTCTTGTTCCTGATTTTAGGTTGAAAGTTTTCAGTTTTTTTCCAATTAGTAAGATCCTGGCTCTTGGTTTATGATATATGGCTTTTATCAGGTTGGGGTAGAGACCATGTATTCTGATTTTCTGTAGGTTTTTTTTTTTTTATCATGAATTAGTGTTGGATTTTGTTGAAAGGGGCTTTTTCTGTATCTATTGAGATGATCATGTGATTCTTGTCCTTGACCCTGTTGATATGGTGTATTACATTTATTGATTTGCGTATATTGAACCATCTCTGCATTCCTGGGATGAATCCCACTTGGTCATGGTGTATAATCTTCCTGATAACTTGCTGTATTCTATTTGCCAGTATATTATTGAGGATCTTTGCATCTATGTTCATTAGGGAGATTGGCCTGTAGTTCTCTTTTTTGGTTGGGTCTTTCTCTGGTTTTGGTATTAGGGTAATACTTGTTTCCAGGAATGAGTTAGGGAGACTTACTACCCTTTCAATTTCATTGAAGGTTTTGAGGAGTGTTGGCATTAAGTCTTCCCTAAATTTCTTGTAGAATTCAGCAGTGAATCCATCAGGACCTGGGCTTTTCTTTGTTGGTAAGGTTCTAATTACACTTCCAATTTTATTAGCTGAAATTGGGTTATTCAGCAGTTTTTTGAATCTTCTTGATTCAGCTTTGGTAATTCATATGTTTCTAGGAATCTGTCCATTTCTTCTGTGTTATTGAACCTATGGGAGTAAAGGTTTTCAAAGTAGGTATTGATGACCTTCTGTATTTCCACAGGATCTGTAGTGATTTCACCTTTTCATTTCTTATTGCATGGATTTGAGTTTTTTCTTTCCTCTTTTTAATAAGCTTGGCTAGGGGTTTATCAATTTTATTTACACTTTCAAAGAACCAACTCTTTGATTCATTAATTCTTTGTATTGTTTTCTTAGTTCGATTGCATTAATTTCTGCTCTGATCTTGATAATTTCCTCCCTTCTTTGGTCTTTGGACTTGACTTGTTCTTCTTTTTCTGGAAGTTTGAGATGCAGTGTTAGGTTGTTTATGTGTGTTCTTTCCATTTTTTTTGATGCGGGAGTTTAGTGCTATAAATTTCCCTCTGAAGACTGCTTTCATTATGTCCCATAGGTTCCAGTAATTTTTATTTCCATTTTTGTTCAATTGTGGATATTGTTTAATTTCTTCTGTAACCCACTGATTGTTCAGGAGAGTGTTATTTAATTTCCACGTGTTTATGAGGTTCATGTGGGTTTTTTTTGTCATTAATTTCCAATTTTGCTATACTATGGTCAGATAATATGCATGGAATTATTTCAATTCCTTTGCATTTACTTAAGCATATTCTGTGGACTAGTATATGACCTATTTTAGAGAATGACCCATGTGCAGTGGAGAAGAATGTATATTCTGATGTTGTTGGGTGGAACACTCGGTACACATGTACTCTATTTGTTCACAAGTTTGATTCAGTACTGTTATTTCTTTGCTGATTTTTTGTTTGGTTGATCTGTTTCTTTGTGACAATGGTGTGTTAAGGTCCCCTGTTATAACTGTATTATTGTTATTTGGGTTTTCATGTCTATTAAGATGTGTCTTACATAGTTCAGAGCTCCCATATTTGGTATATATATATATATATATATATATATATATATATATGTATGGTTGTAATCTCTTCCTCTTCAAGTTTCCCTTAACAAGTATGTAGTGATTTTTTTTTTACCTCTTTTGATCATTCTCGGTTTGAAGTTTACATTGTCTGCAAACAGAATAGCTACCCCTGCTTTTTTCTGGGTTCCTGTTGCATGGAGTACTGTTTTCCAGCCTTTGATTTTTAGTCTGTGAGTTTCCTTTTGAGTTAAATGTGTTTCTTGTACACAGCATATGGTTGGATTTTGTTTCTTAACCCACTCTGCCAAGATGTTTCTTTTTATTGGTGAGTTGAGACCATTCACATTGATTGATATAACTGATATGTACTGGCTCATCCCTGCCATGACATCTTTCTGTTGTTGGTTTTCTGTTTTTCCTGTTTAATTATTTGCCCTGCTTAGTGGTTTCCTTCTGCTGTTGTTCTTGGAGTTGTAGTTATCTTTGTCTCTTTGTAGAGTGTCTTTCAGTACTCTTTGTAGTGTTGGTTTGGTGACCATGAATTTCTTCAGTTGTTCTAAGTTGTGAAAGTATCTTACTTCTCCATCAATTTTTAAGGGTAATTTTGCAGGATACATCAATCTGGGTTGAAAGTTGTTTTCTTTCAGGATTTGAAATGCTTCACTCCAAGCTCTTCTTGGCTTGAAGGTTTGTGTTGAGAAGTCTGCCGTTACTCTGATAGGCTTTCTTTCATAGGTGATCTGCTTCTTTTCTCTGACAGCTTTTAGTATTCTATTCTTGTACTGAATTTCTGATACCCTAATTATTGTATGTGTGGGTGAAGATTTATTTTGGTGATGGTCAACTGAGGTTCTGTATGCCTCACTTATGTGTATATCAGATTCTCTTCCCATGTTTGGAAATTTTTCTGCTATTATTTCTTCAAATAGTCTTCACAGGTCATTTGTTTTGACCCATGCTTTTTTATTGACACCTGTCAATCTTATATTGTTTCTCTTGGCACCATCTTGCAGCTGTTGAATTGTTGTTTCTTTGTTCCTTGTTATTTTTAAGAGATCTTTTCTTTTGTGTTCGTAAGCTTCCATGCTGTCTTCAGGGTCTGAAAGTCTATCTTCAGCTTCATTCAAGTGGTTTTGCCAACTTTCAATGGAATTTTTAATTTCCTGAATATCCCTTTGAATCCATTTCATCTATTCTAATGGTGCCTTATTTTGTTCATTCAAAGTTTCCATCATTTTCTTATGTTCTTCTATTTTTTAATTTTGATCTTCTTTAGAAACACACAGCATTTCTTTCATAATGTTTGTCATTTCATTTTTTACCTGAGAGATAATTTCTGATTTGATTTCCTCTATAGCTTCATGGAGTTGTTTCTTTACTTCATTTGCTATCATTTCAGGAAGTTCAGTTGTGCGATTCTCAGTGTCTTCCATTTCAGTGTCTCTTGGGTTTATTCTCAGTGGGCTGAAGGACTGACACTTTATCTTGCTCTTTCGTTTTGTCATTTTCGTCTGAGACCTGTGTGGCTGGCCAAGCAGCCTCTTGATTGGTTGCACTGGAATGCTGTGCTGTGTAGAGCTTCAATTCTCCAATATCCCCGTGGCTAGCCAGGGTGTACCCCCAAACTGTAGTGCCGGATCC
>RJWM01032178.1:0-21698 GCA_004363535.1 Dasyprocta punctata | reverse complement strand
TTCTCTATCACCTTGTTAACCACTGCTCTGGGGATCTAGTACTGTACTAGGCTTTTGCTTAGGGAATAGTCTGTGAAATGTAAGTTCAAATTCTTCATTTTTTTTATATACCCTTAATGTATTTTTGTATTTTTAAAGGTATTATTATGATGGGGACATGATTTGTAAAGTTCAAGGCAAGAGATTTGTATACAAGTTTGTCTGTGACTTGAAAACTCTTATTGGATACAGTGCTGCCGAACTGAACCGCTTGGTCACAGAATGTGAACAGAAGAAACTTGCAAAGATGCAGCTGCATGGAATTGCCCAGCCAGTCACAGCAGTAGCCCTGGCGACTGCTTCTCTACAAACCGAAAAGGATAATTGAGGCCCAGGAACTTCCTGGGGATCTAAGGTCTTTCTTAAATATTAGAGCAAGCATTGCTCTTAACCTTTGTTACTGAATTTGAATCTTCTTTTATTTCTAGACTGTACAATCTGATGCATGATTTTTTTATAAATATTTCATACTCTTGTGAATTTGGATCTTTTTACTTTGAGCATATATTTTAGCATATGTGTATCTTAAAGGGTCACCACAATGTCTGCAGTGTGAATGCAGCTTCATTGTGGGGTAGTTTGTTAAACAGTCAGAAAAGCTAAACTGGTCAGTATTAATGTCTAGCCCTACCAAAAACAGCCAGTAGCATCTGAAGATGAAAAATAAATGAAGTATCCGAGGAAACAGTCTGGCTTAGCTATTTTTAAAATGTAACTGTTTCCCTTCTCTGCTGCTTTAGATGTTACTTTACATAGAACCAGAATATGGAATTTCTCAGCTAAAGCATGTGTGCCTGTTGCATCTAATCAAGCAGAGCTAAAATGTTCATATCAAATAAATTTATAATACTAATAAACTACTAAACTAAGAGTATCAGGTTACTAAAATAATTTATATATTTGCAAGTAAAGGACAGTTAAAAGGTGACTAGCAAAGGAGCAGTGCTAAAGGGGGAGATCCAGGTTAAAATCTGGCTTAACGCAAGCCGTTGTTAAGGGTTGTCTGTAGATGATTCATTATGTCAGGCCAAGGATTTAAATTATTTTGAGAGAGACATTTAATTCTAATAAACCAGCTATTATAAAAATTCTAAAATGATCTCTGTTTTACCTGTCAGAGATTTAAAAAAATTGAAGTTTACCTCAGCCATAAAATAAAAGTTACTTGATTTGATATGACTTCCTTTTTTTTTTTTAATCAGCCCGTTGTGCCTGTTTATTGTGCAAAACAACTTACATACTGTGTTTCTGATGAAATGAAGACTTTAAATCAGACAGCAGTACTTTACTTTACAAGATGTTAGTAAATTATTTGCAAATAGTTATAAAAGGAAAAGTTTGACCTCGTTTTAGGCAGTCTACTCTTCAAAACAAAACTTCCTGCTTATTTTTCCTTTTGAATATTATATATGTATGCATATATATATATATATACACACACACACACATATATATATATATACATGTCCAGTTGATCACTTTATACATACACATGTATGAAGACATAGATATTCAAAGGGGTATTAAATAATTTAAAAATTTTAAAATTCTTATATGAAATTCCTTACTAAGAGTTAACACTAAATAGAAATGGCTACAAAGTATGTCTTTTCTTTTTGTTGTTCATTTCAAGGCATCATGCATGAATCATGATATGAGAGACTGGCAAATAGCTTTTCTAGCAGAAAGTTGTTTCTCAAGTACTACCCTGTACATCTTCTCCCTCACCATTTCCTTTAAATTCATCCCCCAAAACAGGTTTATAAGAGCTCAGCTTTATAAGAGCTTAGTTAATGCCGTTGACTAATTAGGAGGAGAGAACGATGGTGGTACAGGCCAGGTGGCACTATCAACGTTAAACAGGGATTTGGAATGAATCCTAGGAGGCAGGAATCCCGAGGACAAGGAAGAAGCCTGTCTGATCTCCTTTTCTGATAACTTAAGTCACAATTTTAAATACTATGCTGAAGGACTATAGCATGTATCGTTAGTTCATTTGTACTGTATTAAATTCTTTAATATTCTGCGGTAAATACTTTAAAAATAACATTTGTATCTTTCAGTTTTACTTTTTTAAAAAACAGAATAGACTGACAAATTACTAGTACAGTTTGGGCACTGATTTTAAGAATATCGAGTAGAATAACAATATGAAATAATATATTTTAGAAGTCCTAACTTCATATAACAAATAGGTATCTATAAGTAAGGTTTTGCACCATCTTCTAACAGCCTGAGGAGTTCACTTAAATAAAGTTTATTGTAAAAATAAAGTATACTGTTCTGGTTTATCAGAAGCTCAAGAATCTTGACTTTTAGATTGAAAATGCTTATGTGTTAAAAGTTTTAGCCAAGAAGACAGATTTTATGTGTCTTCTATATGTGTATATGTTTTTAAGGCAGGAAGACCCACATTTCTTTCAGATTCCTAAAAATCAAACTTTATTATTTTTTTCTATTTTAAGCATTCCTCAGATTTTTTTTTAAACTACATTTTATCTGTCTTTTTCCTTGGCTGTATTTTATTTTATTCTTCATAACTTGAACACTTCTCATACATGAGCAGATGTTTCTTTTTTCTTTACCTCTTTTATCATCATTCTGTGCACTATAACACAGGTCATGTGACTAATTTCTCCAGTTGAGTCAATAGGATTTCATTAGTTTGTCTCAACTTACATATAAAAATTTCTGTTATTCTTATTGAGGATATGGTCTGCTAGGTTGTCTTTTCTTCTATTAAAGAAAAACCTGTGTTATGAAAGAAAATTAATTCATGCTATTCATTTGCTATTTTGTGAATTTTTGTAAGAGAATGTAGAATACATTTAAAGGAAAACAAAATTACTGATCTTTTTGTACCTTAGAGGTACAAGAACAATGAAATGCTCACTTTGGTTTTAAAACTTTTTCCATCTGATTTTTGCATTGAGCTAACTTTCATACATTGTATTACTAGCCTGAAGTCTGGAAATCTGTATTGGCATTGGAAAAAGCAAACAAATTAGGCAGAATTGTAATATGTGATTGTTTGTCTTGCGAACCAAATAATCACATTGACTTTTATTATCAGTCCATGTCAGTTAATAAGGAAAAACTGTTTTTTCCCCAGATTAGTGCTGATACTCAGATAATTATTTCTTTTAAAGGGTTGTGCCTCCAAATAATCTTGGTGAGGTTGTCTGTTTTCTGCATTCATCATTTTATGCTACTGCCTTTTATAAAAAACTAGTGTATCTTTGATATAGCACAAAAATGTTTTAAAATTCATAATTGCAAAACAAACCTCAGACTTAGTGTCTTCAGATCTAAAGGGTATAAAATATAAATACTTCAATATTTCACTTGTTGCCAGAAAAAAATACTCTCAATCTTTTGTAAAAGGGAGGAGGATTTTTGCATACATTTTTACTCTTTAAATAAAGACACTTATACTATCACAATAACAATTATGTATTTCTTTGTGGTTTTTTTGTAATTTTACATGAGACAGTTATTTTCTATTTTTACTCAGATAAAAATATTTGTGCATAAAATGTAAAAATAGTAAAATGAGAAAAATAAAATTATTATACAATATGTTCCTGTGTTGAATATTTTTCCTGAAAAGTCTCAAATTCCTGGGCTATTTGGTTGAGTAGAAATCTGACAGTCTATTTTAATATAGTGTATATCTGAGCTCTATATTACTACTTAAAAACTATGAACTTCGAGCGTGGCATCCCCATCATGCACACACATGTGCGTGCACTTGCTCCTTAAAGAGAGGGTGGTCACTCACATCCACAAAGCCCAACTGCTTCATAATAGTAACTGGTGAACTGGGAAGACTGAATACTTCTCCAGAGGCTGATGATTGTTTAACTAAACTCACCCTAGTCTTTTTTGGGGGGAGGTGAGGGGCCCATGTCGGCTGAGTATCACAGGATGCTCCAGGCGGGACAAGAATAAAGAACAATGAAACGACTCTGCAAAGAATAACACTTTTTTTTGCCTCTGTGTTCAGCAAGCAGTGATCAGACTTGGACGTGATTAAATGGAATGTTCATGTGAAGCAGAGTGCTGTAAAAGTATGCAATCTAATATTTTCTAGTTTGAAGTAGTGAAAAATATCAGCTAGGACACGATATTTGTTTTCCCAAGACTTCAATTTTTTGTGTATATGGCTTTGAAATTTAGTTTGCAAGACTAGCACTGATTAAAAATGCTTTTTTACTAATCCATTGCTTTGAAAGTTTTCTGTGAAGGGACACATTTCCAAGTCACAGACAAACATTTATAAAATAAAAAATTAAATTTTTAAAGTGAACCACTAAATTCAAAATAACTGCAATTTAATAAGTTAAAGTTGCGAGGGAATATGAACAATTTCAGAAAAACAGTAAAATTTAGCATCTATTCACGATGAAAACTCAGCAGACTAGAATTTGAAACATGCCTGAGGCTAGCTTTGTACATCACAGTGTGTCTTCTCTCACAAACCAGACTTGGGAAAAGGAGATGAGATATCTATTCTCACCATTTTCCTCTACCCTAGAACTGAAGACCCTCACCTGTGAAATAAGGTAAAAAGAAGAAAAATATGTGCTGTTAGAAATAGGATTTTGCAGAGGATGACGATTGTAAATGTCAAAAATCCTAAGGAGTAATTAAAAAGCTTGAGTTTAGCAAGATTAATCTATAATACTCAATTTTATTATTTGTACATGGTAGCAATCTGTAGTTAGGGACAAATACAACAAAATGCATGTGAAAACCTACCCAATGAAAGAACTTGCTAAGAAATGAGGGAAAATATAAGTGGAGAGATGATACAGCATAATGGTGTTGGAAGACTCATTTGAAAATTTACATTACAAATACAAGCATTGTAAATTTATCCCTAAATAGTGTAATTACATTTGAAATTCTGGCAGTCTTTGCGGAAAGGGATAGGTAAGCCAATTATAAAATTTACATGTAAACACAATGACCCAGAATAGCCAAAATACTTGAAAAAACTGGATTGTACTATATATAAAGTTTCCACAGAAAGTTGTAGTAATGAAGATGTTATGGCATTGAGATAAGCATAGATACAGATCAATGAGTAGAATGGAATCCAAAAATAGACCTACATGTACATGGTTAATTGACTTTTGACAGGTGCTAAGGTAATTGAATAGGAAAGGATAGAACAACTAGATATATTTTTGAAGAAAAATGTACCCCAGCCATTACCTTACATGCTAACTCAAAATACATGCCTAATCATAAAAGGTAAAACTTAACAATACAGGAGAAATTTCCCATGACCTTGGGTAGACCAAAATTTCTTAGTACATTAAAAAGCAAAACCATTTATTAAAAAAAGTTAACCATACTTCAAAAATGTAAAAAAAAACAAAACAAACAAAAAAAAATGTTCTTTGAAAGATACCAGAGAAAATGCCAAAGCAAAGCAAAACAGCAATTCCAATCCTAGACCTGTCCACTGAACGACTGGTATGCTAATAATTATGGCAACTTTATCCATAGTAATCCAAAACTAAACAACCCAGATGTCCATTAACAAATGACTGAATAAAGCTAAGAATGCCCATACAATAAATACTACTACCCAGCAATAAAAAAGAATGAACAATTGCCAAACCAACATCTCTAGAAAAAATCATGCCTAATCTTTAACAGAAAAGACAGCTGGTTGTGTGGAGTTAAGAGATGGAGATGATTTTCTGAATTGAACACAAGGAACTTTGGCACGGTGGTGAGCATAGCCTCTATTATGCTTTGTTGGTGGAGGGACAAATTTGCCAAAAATCAGAAACATATACGTTCGAACCCAAGGCTTCACACTTTCATTGTGTTTGTTTGTTTGTTTGTTTTAATTTTGGACAGGGTCTTGCTCAATTGCCCAACCTGGCCTAAACCGTTCAATCTTCCTGCCTCAGCATCTCTGATGGTTGAAATTACTAGGTGTGTGTAATGCTCCGTTAAAATGTACATTTAAAATGGGTACAGAAAGTTGTGTAACTTCTACTTCAACATGTTAAAAACTAGCCAGGTGAGGTACCTGCAATCCCAGCACTCAGGAGGATGAGGCAGGATGATTGCTGTGAGTTCAAGGCTAGCCTGAGCTACATAGTGAGACCTTGTCTCAAATAAATAAATAAATAGTTAAAAAATGGTTATGAGAAAAACAAAATATATACCCATTTTTTTTTACAAATTAGTACGTTTTACAAATAAAGGATTACTGTCAATTTGCTATAATTATTTCAAAGCATAATAGACAGTTCACAGACTGATCACACCATTATAAATATTTTGTCATTAAATAACAAACATCAGTTTTAACTATATGATTATGGCAGTGTCAGTGGTATTTGAAAATTTCTCTGTAATCTGAGAAAAGCACTTCACCATGTCTGCTAACAAGGTAGTTAATTTCAGAATCTTCATTCCATGACACAAATAGCACCCAATTAACACTTCTACTATTTTTACAGATGTCATCACAGTAAGTAGGTATGAATGCAATAAAACACTTGGATAAATTATTGATTTTTTATTTGTATATATATGCAACTCTCATTCACTTGCATAGAAATCTATGTCAAAATTTGCTCGAACTTCTATTAAAAAGGAAGAGTGAAGCTTCCTGTCTTTAATAAAAGTTGTGCTCTTGTTTGGATCCCAATTACAATAAATAAATGAATGAATAAATGAAATTGAAGCAATTGTGAAATTAGCACACTGGTTGTTCAAAAGTATTGAGGAACTGCAGTAGTTTTGTGTGTGATAATAGCTTTGTGATTATATGGATGAAGTTTTGTAAACGTACATACTGAATAAAGTTGATATAATGTCTAGTATTTACTTCCAAATATTTCAAACCAGCAAGAGTACTAGGCAAGAGCTGTACCACGAAGCTACATCTCCAGCCCAAGGTAACTAATTTCTGTTTACTAAATGGGAAGTACTCCTTTTATGTATCAGATGTATTACTGAAAAGTTGAACGCAAATAAAATACTCTTAAGTACAGTTGTTGGCAACGTTTTATACACCATTTGCTCTGAAAAGGCGCATCTGTATAGAAAGAAAGGAGGTTCAATACTAGGGTACGGCACACTAAGAGCGTTAGGCACACTAAGCATGCAGTCTACCATTGAACTAAAAGCCCCAAGCCCTAAAACATTTGATTTTTAAGTGACTTAAAATTAAGCTGAAAAGTAACTTTGTGGACCCTATTTTGTGTTTAAGCATATTCTTCTGTGTAGAAACTTGTATTTCCAAATTGGCTAAATTGTTGCATTGACTGATGCCAAATCTCATAAAACACATTGACTAATATCAGTAGGATTAGCTAGGAAAAGTGAAGGAGATCAGACCACCTATGGTATTTTATTTTTCAAGTAAAGGTTTTTGGTGTGGAGTTCTAGAAATGGCAGGATTACCCTCCAGCTAAGATAGTCATTCTAACATTTTTTGTTTCATAAGCTGAAAAAAGCAGCTGCCAAGCAGAATTCTTAGGACAAATTCTTTATCGAAATCTCAGGACAGAAGCCTATCTATCAGTGAACTCTGAGAGCAATAAGCTTCCAAAGAATTTAGCAAACAGGAAGTCAGGAAGCTTTCAGAAGTAAAAATCATTCATCTGTGTAGTTTAGGGTTGAAATAGTCCTCAATGTGTATTTGATAAACTTTAATGTTCTGAAGTATTTTCTTATTTCTTTTGTAAACATAAATTAGCACATCTTATCCTTGCTGAGAAACAAATATGCTGCATATCTTTGAAAAGAAAATCAAAGTCAAATTATTTACTATGTTTTTATTTCATCTGAAGATGCCGTATTTTCCTCTGGCTATTTAATTTTCATGTCATTAGCCACCTCTTTGACTCTGTCTTTTCTCTCAGAGGAGTAATGTTTCAATTTGTATCACCATGTGGGACCCACTGGGAGTGGGAAGAAATTAGATTCATTATGGAAACCGGATATTGTCTTGCTAAAGGCCAATCTCGGTTTACAAACCACTATGCTAGAAATCTGAAAGATTTAGGATTTAATCTTAAAGCCAATTTAGGGATCCCTCATATTATTATTGCCAGAGTGTTTTCCAAAGTGTAAACCAAAATATATGGACTAGTAGGTGATCATGGCTATTAATGTACATTTTTAAAGTTATTTTTATTATTTGTATTGGAATCGGAAAAGTCTTTTTTTTTTTTATCAAATCCAGCTGGTATTATTTTTGTGGTATTTACAGAGGATTATTTCATTTGTAAGGGATGTAGAAAAGAGGGGTGAATATGGTGGTTCCTGGGATGCTTAAAAATTCTGGTTTCAATTTCTTCCAGTTGATGTCACTATGGCAAAAAGTATCTCAAACAGCTGGCACAAAACGCTCAGGGGAGGTGGATGCAAATCTAATAACCTGGTTAGATTGACAGCGAACATTTTGGAGACTGTGCCTAATGGGTGTGGGGCACAGGAAGAAACAGCAGAATTTGGTTATGGAATTAGAGGGGCTGAATGAATACATTTACCTGATCTCATGTGAGTCAGCAAAATAAAGATACGAAGCCATAACAAACTGAGAAGCTGCTGAAATTGCTGGTGCTGTCAGTGACAGGGCAGATAAATCTTCTAAGCTCTGAAGTGCAGTAATACACAGAGGCAGCACTTTTGTCTTGCTTCTGCACTCTGTACAAAGTTGTAAATTGACCCCTTCGGGCTAAATTTCTGGGCAATGTGCTGGTGTACTGTCTTTCTCTCTGCAAGACATCAGGACAGATCACAGAGGAAGTCCAATGTGAAGACTGCGGTGTTTATTAAAAGTGGTACCAATGGTTTGATGTGTCTGAAAATTAACGCAAGTTCAGATAAAAATGTCTGCCTGGACACTTTATAGCTCCCAAGTAAATAATACATCCTTGAGTTATAGCAGCTGTGTAGAAATTCGTATCTTTTAGTTTAAATGCAAGGTAAAGAGTTTTATGTAACCAGAACACTTTAGTTTCTGGATATTTTTCTGAAATGGGAGAACGGATCTGTTTTCACGTATTATTCAGCTACACAAGGAGGCAAACAGATGTATTCATTAACACTCCCCACAGAGCATATTGTGTACTTCACAAGTGGGAAGTCCTTGAGCTGAGGTTATACAAATGTTTTCTGTTATGAAACCTGCCTCCACTGGGCTATGATTTTTTTTTTTTTTGAGGCAGGGTCTCACTGTGTTGTTCAGGCTGGTCTTGAACCTACTACAGAACCTAGGCTGGCCTCAAATTCTTAGTGATCTCCCTGCCTTACCCTCCCAAGTGCTGGGATTCAACGCATGCGCAGCCATGCCTGGCTTGGCCAGGATTTTCAAGGGGGCTCTCACTTAAGACTTTCTTGGAGTCACACTTCATGTGAAAGGTGATTTTTCTAATTAATATAATAATTTACATTTTAAGCTTACTTTAAAGAATATTCCTTTTTCAAAAAAATTCCTGCCCCAAACTAGGAATATTTATCTGCTTAACATTCAGTTTTCCAAATCAAAATATTGGATGAAGAGAGGGTTTTTGCAGAGTTGAAGGAAATTCCAGGCAAGAATGAAATGTCATTGATACTAAAGCCAAAACAAAACACATCAGTGAAGAATCTCTGTTCTGTTTTAAATCTATAGGTCAAAAATTATAACACAGAGACAACAGTTATTTGAATTCTGCTAGATCAACCCTCCCTCATCAGCAACAACTTTGGTGAGGCTCAAGGTGACCAGAGAAATCTGTGTAACTTAGGTCTGGGACGGACAGCAAGTGGGGCAAATGAGTCACACAGTGCTCCTGTATGTACCTGTTTTGCTGATCATGGGTGATCGGTTCCAGGACCCCTCACAGATGCCCAAATCCGTGGACTCTCAAGTCTCATGAAATGGCATCATGTTTGCATATAACCTACACACATCTTCCCATTAAATCATCTAGTTATTTTTAATACTGAATACAGTGTAAAGGTTAGGTAAATCGTTGTTCTACTATATCGATTATAGGATAATGGCAAGAAACAAAAGACTGCGTACATTCAATATGGAAGTAATTTTTTTCCGAGTGTTTTCTATCCATAGTTGGCTGAATCTGTCAAAGTGGAAGCCACAGATAGAGAAGAGCAACTATAATTTAAAAACAGTCACTGAAACATTGAAATGGGTTTTAGAAGCACAGGGGGGAACTAGTTTTCTATGGCAATGACCAAGACCCTGACTTGTGGTGGCTAGGAAGACGTGGTTAGTTCCTCGAAAGTATCTGCAAGGTAACTTCATCCCACAGAGGAGGCAGAGAGAAAAATCCCATGGGTCTACAGGATAGTAGTATAATGACAGGATGAAATAGAGAATGGAAAAACAAAAGGAAATGTTGATTCTAGATGGCATAATAAACACTAGAAAGGAAAATGTTTCTTATGCAGCAAATTCTAAAACAAATTTTGCTTTTCAAATTTGACCTTAGTAGTGAGAGCAA
Organism: Dasyprocta punctata; assembly: GCA_004363535.1. Classification (NCBI taxonomy): domain Eukaryota; kingdom Metazoa; phylum Chordata; class Mammalia; order Rodentia; family Dasyproctidae; genus Dasyprocta; species Dasyprocta punctata. The sequence goes on along the minus strand of RJWM01032178.1, from coordinate 11,169 downwards.
GACTGTTGCCAGATTGTCTGCTGGGAGTGTGTTGAAACACTTTCGTGATATGTGTCTTAGTCATTTTCTTCCTCTCTGAAACAAAATACCTGACACAATTCAAAGGAGGAGAGGTTTATTTTGGCTCACAGTTTTAGAAGCGTCAGTGCATGGTCAGCTGGTTCCGACATAGAAACTGTATGGTGGGAGGGCCGGGTGGAAGAAAGCTGCTGACAGCACAGCAGCCAGAAAGCAGAGAAAGAAAGGAGGAGCTGGGGCGGGAGACACGCTCTTCCAGGTCATGCTCCAGGGGCCTGCCCCTAGCCAGGCCCCACCTAACAGCACCCTCAACTGCTCAACTCATTAGTGGATGAATTATTGACAACAATAGCACCCCCAAAATTCAATCACCTTCCCATAGCCATGCCTCTGCATTTGTATGACAGTTTTAGGGTCCAACCTAAGCCCAAACCACAGATAGAAAACTGTAATTTCTCCAGAGATTTTTCTGGGAACTTTTTTCCCCATATTCTACAGTTTCAACTAATATTGATTAAATGCCCACTTTTTGCTCGTAATCAAAAGAAGCATATGTGACCCGTGTTTATCCATTTTCATGACAAAACTGACCCATAATACATTTAAATGAGATTCCCAAGATTTGGAGATTAAATGGAAGGGTAAAATTGCAAAAATAGTTCAAACAAGAATGTTTTGATTTTTTTTTTTAAGACTGTCATAGAAAGTACTATGAACTGGTGGCTGTAACGGAAACCATTTCCTCACAGTCTTGAAGACCAGAGTCTGATATCACAGTGTAAACAGTGTGGATTTCTGCTAGGCTTCCCTCTGTGATATGTAGGTGACCATATTTGTCCACGGTTTTCTCTCTATGTATTTTAATCTCTTCTTACAAGGGCACCATGTATTTTTGATTCAGACCCATTCCAATGGCCACACATTTTTAAATTTTTTTTATTTAAAAGAGAAAAAAGCATGGAAAAAACACCCCAAAATACAAGAGACATACAAACAACTACAAGAACAGCAACACCCCCTGTTATGGTTTATGTTCCTGTGGCCCTACCAAGTCTCATGTAACAATATATGCTTTCAAAACAAGATGATAGGAATTTAACAATTGTCATAATATTGCATATTGTTATCTTAAAAAGAGTTGCTTAGATTACCAGATACAGACTTGTAAAATTTTTTTGGGGGGGAGGTTCATTTTATTTTCTTTTGTTTTCTTTTCTTTCTTTTTGTCCTCTTTTCCAGTAGTGGTCTCTGATTGTGTCAATAAGATTCATCAAGACCCCAAATAATAAAAGAAAATAATGTCCAGTTACAAATTGCATCTTATTCTGTAATCCTATTAATCAGTCATTAATTCTTCTTTACTCTGGGGTCGGTGGGGGGCTTGATTCTCAGCCCATGCACTGATAGACTCATGGGAGGTGCTGACTTTTCTCTTCCTGGAAGCCGTGCAGTTTGCCATGACCATGAACTAATAGAATTAGTAGCATAATCATCTTAGCTGTTTTATGTATATATAAACAAATTTTTATCTTTTTCATTTCCCTTCCTTTTCTCCCTTCCCCATCCTAGTTATTTTTCCCCTTTGAGCAGTTTCTTAGCCTTTCACTACATCTGTTGTAGATTTTGGATCTTATTTACTCTTTAAATTTCTTACTCTAGGGAGACAATATGGTATTTATACATGTGAGTCTGATTTATTTCACTTATGAGTATGGTCTCAAGTCTCATCCATTTACCTATAAAACCTTGATGCAATGCTTCTTTATAGCTCAGTAGTACTCCATTGTACAAAAATACGGTATCTTTTTTATCCATTCCTCAGTTGATGGGCATTTGGGTTGCTTCCAAGATTTGGCTATTACAAATTGTGCTGCTATAAACATGGGTGCACATAAATCACTGTGGTATGATGTTTTCAATTCTTCTGGGAAAATGCCCAGAAGCAGGATAGCTGGGCCAATGACCACACATTTTAATATCCTCTTTAAAGACCTCGTCTCCAAATATAGTCACACTCTGAGGTACCAGGTGTGAGCTAGGACTTCAGTGTATGAGTTTTGGGGACTATAACTCAGTCCACAGCACACAAAATCCTACAAAGTGAATGACATAGGGTTTTAAATTTTTTATTTTGCTAAGACAAGGATTAAAAAGACCACTTACAGTATCATCATGATTTAATAAAAGAAATAAATTCTTAACAGAAGAGGTGGTAAGTATATAATCAAAGAATAAAGGAATGTCCTTTAAATAAAATATATTTCATATTATAAGTACCTCATAAATTTGTTCTTATTTCTATAACCACAGAAATCTTGAAATCTTGATTAGTAACTAGTACTGATCCATCAAAACAAAGGGCAAACTTATTATTACATGGTACCCTAGGTAAAATTTTTTCAATATTTTCCAAACTTTATTTATGTTGCTGGAAACCTTGCAGGAGATAAGTACCTAAATACATCCAGAGGTTTCTGTTTTGGAAGGGGAAGAGGGGGAGGGGAATTTTTAACTAGGTGTGTGTTAAGGAGACACGTTGGAAGAGGGATTCCTAAAATATTTAAAAGTCTCTGTGATGATAATAATAAGTAGTAGTCACTTTCCCATTGTTAGTACAAAATATCTGTGATATGGTTTGTGTCTAGATGTTCCCTAAAGCCTCATGTGGTCACAGAGCTTTTTCAGAGGTGGCTGAATCTACAGTGTGTGATGCTGGGATTAAGGGGGTGTGGTTAGTAAATCAGTCCACTGATTGGTTTGGCATAGTTCTGGCTAGGATGAAGGGTGTGAACTCCATATCCACTTTAAGGGGGTGGCCTGCATATAATATAAAAGACAGAAAGTATCTTGTCTCCCTATCCCTTGTTGCTTTTTCTCTCTTCTGCTACCAGCAACTATTGCCCCTCCACCATGCTCCACTCTGCCTTGGAGCCAGCTGATTATGGATTGAACCCTCTATAAATTGTGGGCTAAATAAATCTTCCCCCCATTAGCTTTGGGGCATTTTGTCTTGGCAGTGGGAGAAAAGTAAGATAACATGATTTTCACTATTTAAACGAGAGAGGTTTATTTGTACCACAGATCCAGCTGGTTCACTACATGGTTAGTTGACTCCAAGGCAGAAATGGCATAGCAGAAGGACATGTTGAGGAAAGATGCTTACCATTCTGGAAGCCAGGAGACAGAAAAGAGATGAATTGGGGACAAGAATACATCCTTTCACGTCACACCCTCAGTGTGACCCCAACCAGCATCCCCCCTGCTGACAGCACATCCAGCTCTGAGCGCACTGATGTATTCATCCACAGTTGAGAGCCACATAACCCAATCAGCTTTCAAAGTGCCTCCTCTGAACCAATGCGACTTCAGGGAATGTTTTAGATCTAAACCATAACTACTAATAATAATCACGCAGAGGGCGGGAAGGAGGAAGGGATAGAGGGAGGGGAGGGAGGCAAAGAGGAGCTGGGGAGAGAAAGGACTTATCATATCTCTCCACTTAGATTTCACCTATACTACTAGTCTGTCTTATAAAGGTGTGTGTGTGTGTGTGTGTGTGTGTGTGTGTGTGTGTGTGGTTTCTTCTGTTTTCTTTTGATAAGTTGCCTGTAAGTGACCAGGAGCAGACACCTAGCTGTTTCTAGGAACAATGTGAAGCCAGACGCATGTCACATGAAGAGGGAACTTGAAGGCCCCATTAGAATTCAGGCTAGACTATGCTGCTTGTGGAGCTAATGAAGTCATCTGTATTTGTATTAATGTGTTCTGATGTGATTTCATTCTAAGCCCCTATGACAAGTCCAAAACCTGGTGGCCAAGGTTGCTGTTGAACCAAGGGAATATTCTCATCAATTGCTCCAGGAAGGAGTGCTTTCTAGAGGAGAAAATTAGGACCGATAGTTTAGTCCTAAGATTGACTTGAAGGGAGGAGGTGGATGGCCCGTGTTTCTGCCATGCTGTGTGAGAATTACCTTGGTAGGAGGAAGGCCAATGGCAGGAGATAAACTCAAAGGTATTGGGAGTGTGACACCCACCTCCATCCTAATGCAGGTTGGATCAATGCATTCAATAAAAATAATTTTTATATGAGGAGTTCTGAAAGCAGAAGTACCCATTAACAACACAAAGAAGACTGCTGAGTTAGTATAGAAATTAACCTAATTACTGTATATAACCCCTGAACCTTTAGTAAATTCTAATTCAGGGCTGCAACCTGTCACAACAGTGCTACAAGTAGTGAGTGGGTTCCATGTGTGGCCAATGCATGAAACATTTTAAATCTTTAGACGAGACAATATGTTGATTTGATGTTATTAAAAACCTTCCTGTGTGTGTGTGTGTGTGTGTAATCACACCCAGAGCCTTATGTACAACTGGACCTCTGAATTATAGCATTAAAATATTATTTATCTCAGATATGAGTGTTTTGGTTCCTCTATAAATTTGTACCCTAGTATTAGCTCTGATTCTTTCAACTCAAACATCCTAGGGTTTGTTTTACAATGAGACAGAGTTTTAAATTTCCAGCTTCACAGAACATTGAACAAGAAATATAACAATATGGTTTTATGTCATAGTAGAAACACATTCGACAATGCGTATAAAAGTATTTCATGACTCTAAGAGCTTACTCTCTCTCTCTCTCTCTCTCTCTCCATATATATATATATATATATATATATATATATATATATAACACACACACATATATAAAAAGTATATTATAAACTTTCGGTCAATATATATTATATGTATTATAAACTTTCAGGCAATGATATTCAACATTGGATGTAGAAGAAAGAAGGCAGGTGCAAAAGAATAACTACAATCTAAATGTGATAATCAGTTCCAAAAAAAAAATCACAAGCAACATGAAATTCTCCTCTAGAATTGTACATCTTGATAGGAAGTGTTTTTGTTTATTTTTTGATATGGTACTAGGGCAAGTTGAAAATACTTCTATTCACACTTAGGATGAAGCATTACTGTGGGAATATTGCACATTGCATCACATTTCCTCTCAAGTTGGAGGAATATAAGAATTAAAATCGCTATCTGAGGTTACTCGTGGTGTTAGCTCCAACATGAAAAGAGCTTGGATGTTGTCACTCCCATCTCTGCAACAAGAGAAAGCTAAACAAACTGAAACCAATTTGACTTTTCTTGGAAACATGAAATGATTAAGGTTACAGGGAAAATTACCACCTCACATTTGGAGAACCAAGTGAATCCAGAAAGTGACAGTTACAATCTGCTCCACTCAATGGCAGCTTATAGCCATACTGGAAAGAACTGGTAGGAACAGTTTCCTGGTAATTTTGATGAACTGCTGCAGGTTGCATGTGGACTGGTTTGAGGGTTAAAAACACCTGGAAGCCAGTGTAAGGAGAATTCCCACATATTCATAGGTTTTTACTTATTTTCGTGAAAGTCCTCATGGGCTCTGGTAGCAGGAGAGAAAGCATAACCACTGGGAAATAAGTCCGGAACATTTTCCTTAACAGAGAATTCCCCAGTGTGAAGACTTTATCAGAGCCCTGTCTCGGGTAGGGAAGGGTGTTTCTCCCACTTCAGCTGGCTCTAGCCTTCTCATTGAAGAAAAGGAGAAGATAAGAAACACATGTAGAGGTGACAGCCCAGGGACACAGTCCAACTAAAATACCAGGAATAAACCATCAGATTATACAATGCTTCGCTTCCACCACACCTTACTACACCAGCATCTGCAGTGTAACAGCGGATTTCTCTAACAACATTGCTATTCCTAACACTTCCTTTTGATTCTTTTTTAGGAAATGAATATTTCAGACTCTACATAAGAGTTCTGAGAAAAACCCAAAGTTGACAGGTCAGATAAAAGGATACTAGAAAAGTTTGAATTCTTTGACACCTACAGTTACAGCAAGCATCAAACAGCTCAATTTCTAGTCAGATCAACATAAAACTCACCCTAAATTTATTTTACTTTAAGAGCAGAATATACTTATTGTCACCTAAATTTCTATTACCTCAATTTTTATTACTGAACACATCATGGTTGGTTTTCAAAAAATGAAATTCTAGATATGGTAAAAGAAAAATCAAAAATAAAAACCCAGATCTAGAAATTACATAGATTCTGTAATTGTCACATAGGTAACTTAAAATGACTATGGTTAATATGTTAAGGGGTGTCAGGGAAAAAAAAGTAAACAACACGCAGTAACAACTGGCTAATGTGAGCAGATGGATGAAAACTCTAAGAATGAATGAAAAGTAAATAGTAGAAATGAAAAACACTGGAACAGAAATGCAGATACCTGTGAAGGGCTCATCAGTAGACTGGACATGGCCAAGGAAAGAATCAGTGAACTGGAAAACTATCAATAGTAACATCCCAAACTGAAATTCAAAGAAAGAAAAAAGTGAATAGCCTGAATCAGAACATCTAACAACTGTAGAACAATTTCAAAAGCTATCAATACACGCAATCAGAATACCAGAAGTGACAAAAAAAAAAAAAATCAGAAAGAGAATAAAGCAGGAGAAATATTTGAAGTAATTATAACAGAGACTTCCAAAATCAGTGACAGGCATAAAGCCACAGATCCAAAGAAGCTCAGAGTGTACTAGCTGTATAAAGCCTCCCAAAAATCTGTATATAGGCAAATTGTATCAGGCTTTATAAGACAGAGAAGGAACAAAACGGTGAGACAAAAAACAAAAATCAGACTTTCTCTTTTTCTTTCTCTCTCTCTTTTTTTTTTTTAATGTGGTTTTTTTGTTTTTTTTTTTGCGGTACCCGGCATTGAACTCACAACCTCGCGCCTGCCAGGGCAGGTGCTTAAGGCACTGAGCCAAACTCCCGGCCCTGGTTTTTTTGAGACAGGGTCACACTATGTAGTTCAGGCCGGCCTTGGGCTCGTGTTGTAGCCCAAGCAGGCCTCGAACTCACAACGCTCCGCCTACCTCAGCCTCCTGAGTGCTGGGATTAAAGGCGTGTGCCACCAAGCCCGGCTTTCTTTCTTTCTTTCCTTCCTTCCTTCTCTATTTCCTTCACCAAGCTACCTCCTCAGCCCTTTAAAAAAAAAAACAAATTGTGCGTGACAGGATTTTATCAAATCATTAAGTTTCCAAGGTTGGGCTCAAAGGGATTGATTATTCCAAAGCTACTTTCCTTGTAAGGCAGAGACAAGGAGACATAAAAATAGAAAAATAACTGATTGGTTAACATGGAGTTATTTTAGGTCACCTCTTTTCTGTAATGATTAAGGCAGGGGCAGCTTTATTATCATACCAATTGAAACTGGCCTGTTAGAGAAATTTGTCTATTTCCCTTCTAATCGTAATGTCTTAGAAGGTCAGTCAGCAACTTATTTTGGGTTTGGTGCCATGTAACTTTAGTATGGATGACTCCATTTTGATTTTTAGTCTGGGCTGCAGGGGCCCAGTCAGGAGCTTAGTCTAAAGCAATAGCCTCCTACGATACTTATTTAACATTACACAGGAAAAAAAAAAAAAAAGACTGAGGGGATTTATTGCCAGCAGATCTGCCTGGATGGAATGCTTGAGGTTATTTATTATTTAGAGAGATGCAAAATTATGTAAGTCAAAACTCAGATTTACATAAAAAAGAAATGAGTGTTGGAGAAGGAATAAATGAAAGTCATATAAAATTTCTTTTTATTCTTGAGCTAGAAGAAATAGTTTGCTTTAAGTAACAGAGGTAACAATATATTGAGAAATTATTGAGATGTGAAATGAGTGATAAGTAGAAGGAATGAGAAGGAGAAATTGGTACTACTGTAAAATAAGATATCCAAGAGCCTGGCATGGTGGCCCAAACTATAATCCCAACGCTTGGGGAGGCTGAGGCAGAAGGATTGCTATGAGTTTGAGTCCAGCCTGGGCTACAAAGTGAGTTCAAGGCCAGCCTGAAGAGCATAGTGAGACCCTGTCTTAAAAAAAAAAAAAAAAAAGATATTCATGCTGCATGTGAAGTGATATAATGTCTTCTTATGGTGGACTTGGGTTATTTCAAAATGTCCATTGTACTTTAGAGTGGAAAAATTAGAAGTATCATTCATATGCTAAGAAAAGTAAAATAGGCTCATATTCAGTTACTGCTTAATTAACCCAAAATGTTTATAACAGTTTTTGCTGTAAAAAAATCCACCATTCAAAACCAGAGTGTTTAAATAATATTCAAATAGCTTGTATTTTACTAGTAGTGACCCACTGCTATTGAAAAGAAAATACTAATGCATAGCTAAGCACGCTGAGGGGGAGTATTAGCAAATATCCCCACTAAACCCCCTCCCATCCCTGTAAATGCATGTCATCCATCCCATTCAGAAGTGGACCTTATTTGCCTTCCTCCTGAATTTGAGCTGTGCTTGTGACTTGCTTTGATCAACAGAATGTGGGAAAAGTGCTGCTGCCGCTAGTTCCAGATGTCGGTCTTGAAAGAAGCAACAGCTTCTCTATTGTTGGAAATGAGCCACCAAGTACAGACACTTGTCAAATGAGGCCTGACCCCGAAACTAACGACTTCAGTCCACAGACAGCACAAGTCTGAGCGAAGCTTTCCTGGATATGCCAGTTCCAACCCAGCTCGGAGACTGAAAGTGTGTCCTGTGTTAATGACACTAGCCTGCGCTACATGGACAGAAGAACCATTCAGCTGAGCCCAGCCAATAATCACTAGGTTTTGGGGTAGTTTGTTATGCAGCAATAAATCATTAAAATTGAAAAAAAGAAAAGGATGAAACAGAATCATGTATCTTAAGCAAAACCAAAGGAGTCAGAGAAAGAGGCAATAAGAGAACAAATGCAATAAATAGAATAGCTATACACATGCTAGATATGCATCCAAGTATATCAGTAGTTGGTTTACATGGGAACGGACTGAATAAACCAATTAGAAGATAAAGAGCAAGAAAAGAAAAAGACTCAGAGAGGCCTACTAGAAGCCAACTTTAAACATAAAACATTAAAAGCAAAGAGATGATGAAAGATACATTATGCCAACTCTAATTTTTAAAAAGCTGGAGTAGTAATAGCAATTTCACAACAAACAGATAGCCTAGTTTGTGTTCTGTTGCTATAGTTAATACCTAAGTCTGAGTAATGCATAAAGAAAAGAAAGTTATTTCTGATAGCTCTAGAAGCTGGGAAATGCAAGGTCAAGGGGCTGCATTTGGTAAGGGAACCTCCTTAGCGACAGCTCTGAAGAATGCCAAGGTAGTGCAGGGCACAGAGCCAAACTGGCTTAATGGGGTACCAGTCTCTAGGTACCCCATTAACTCATTAATCTGTTAATTTGTGAATGGAATAATCTATTCCTGAGGGCAGAGACCTCATGAATCAATCAATTCCTGAAGGTCCCTCTTGGTCCCATCTCTTCATATCCCACTGTGAGGATTAAATTTCAACAAGAATTTTGGCAGGAACATTCAAACATAGCATTAAACTTTAGAGTAAGGAAAAGTATCAGGGATAACAAAAGGCATTGCAGATGATGAACTGGAGGATTTTCCAATAAGACAAAACAATCTTTAACATGGATACACCTAACAGAGTGTCAAAATACATGTGACAAAACTGATAAAACAAGGGTAGATAAACTCATGGTTATAAATGGAGGGTTTATCCCACCTCTAACTGATAGTTCAAGCAGATAGAAGTAAGCACATAGTTGCTCTGAGGAGCATCAATATTCAGCTAGTCCTAATCTATAGCTATAGAAGATTTCACCCCAAACAGGAAAATATGCATTCTTCTTACGTGGAGCGTACACCAAGCTCATGTAGAGCATAGATGTGTTTATATGAAACACATTTGAAAAATTTTAAAAATAGAAGCCGTACAAGGTATACTTTCAGATCACCACAAAATTAAACTAGACCTAAATAACACGATGGTAGCTGGAGAGTCCCAAATGTTTAAAAATTAAGCAATACATTTTAAAATAATTCATGAGTCAAAGATGAATTCTCAAGAAATGCAAAAAATATTTTGAACTAAATGAAAATAAAAATACATTTCTAAATGTGTGGGTTGCAGTGGAAGTAGTTCTCAGAGGAAAATTTGTAGCAGTAAATGCATATTAGAAGAAAAGAGATACATAAACATTTAAATCTAATAATCTAAGCTTCCATTATAGGAAACTAGAAAAAGAGCTTCAGTTTAAAACTGAAGCAAACAGGAAATAATAGTAAAGGCCAGAGCAAAGATCACTGAAATTGAGAATAGGGAATCAATAGAGAAAACAGGTGAAATAAAAACTGGGCTTCATATAACAATATTTTATTACTACAACAACCATGACAAATGACTGGTTGTGGTAGAATGTACTGTAATCCCACCTGCGTGGGAGGCTGAGGCAGGAGGGTTGCTTGAGACCAGAAGCTTTAGGCTAGCTCAGGTAAGAGAACAAGGTCTTGTCTCCTTTTTAAAGATTTCTATTCTTATTAGTACATGCTTGCAACAATAACAATTACAATCATTGTGGGGAGCTGATACACGTATGTAACACATCTTAATTTTTTTTCACCCCCTAAGATCTTATCTCTTACGATAAATGTACCATACTCATGTAAGATGTTAATAGTTGAACAAACTGCCAGGCATGGTGGTGCACACCTGTAATCCCAGCACTTGGGAGGCTGAGGCAGGAGGATCACTGTGAGTTCGAGACCAACCTGGGCTACAAAGTGAGCTCAAGGCCAGCCTGAACTGCATAGTGAGACCCTGTCTCAAAAAGACCAAAAAAAAAAAAAAAAAAAAGTTGAAGAAACTGAATGTCAGGTATATGGAAGACTGAACTTTCAGTATGATCTTTGCAATTTTTCTGTATATTCAAAATCGTTATAAACATTTATCTTTTTTAAAAATTCAGTATCAGGCTTGAGATGGTAAATTCACTACAAAGCAAGTTGCCAGTACCTGCTGTTGCAAAAAACTTTGAAAATAACACTGACACCCATATTTTCGGGCTAGTTTGGGTCAGATACAGCCAGGACTCCGGCAGGGCATATCCTGAGTTCATTGAGTTTGAAATTGCCTAAAATCTTTAAGCAGCCACCTCCTACCCACTTACAAATGGTGCAGGATATAAATAAGCATATGGATTTACAATTTCATGTACAACAGGGGTACAAAAGCAACCAT
>RJWM01032177.1:0-21713 GCA_004363535.1 Dasyprocta punctata | reverse complement strand
TTTATTTTGTTTTTAAAATATAAAAATAAATAAAAAGTAAAAGTAAAAAGAAATAAGGTACTTTCATGAAGAAGACCAGCTTAGAAGACATATGAGTGCAAAATCAGGTCTAGGAAAACATACTCAAGAATACTTTTGACAGAAACAATGACTTGGACACCACTAAAAACACAGAGGAAAGCAAGGTCGATGGATAAACAATCACAAAAAACATCAGAAAAAGAAAAACAAACAATATACCAATAGATAAAGATGGCAATGACAGGAAATAACCAACACATCTCAGTAATATCTCTTAATGCTAATGGCCTCAAGTCTCCAACCAAAACACAGACTGGCAGACTGGGTCAAAAAACAGAATTCAACAATCTGTTGAATTAAAGAAACTCATTTAATCCAAAAAATATTCATAGGGAAAAGATAGAAAAAAACATTTCATGTACCAGAACCATGAAAACAAGCAGGGGTGCCAATCAGACATGGTCAACTTCAAGTTCAAACTAACTAGAAGCCACAAAGACAGTCCCTAATATTAGTTAAAGGAACCATCAACCCAGAAGAGACAACACTGATAAACATATATACACCAAATACTACAGCACCTATCTTCATAAAACAAAAACTACTGAAATTAAAAGATCAAATAAATATTAACATAATCATAGTATAGAATTTTAAACCTCACTTTTGCAAAGAGATCAACTAAGCAAAAAAATGGTAAAGAAGTTTCAGATCTGAACCACATCCTTGAATGTATGGACTTAATGGAGATATAGAGTCTTTCACCCCTTTACAACAGACTATATATTCTTTTCAGCAGCATATGGTATTTTTTCTAAAACAGATCACATACTAGTCCACAAAGTCTGTTTGAGTAAATTTTAAAAAACTGAAATCACCCCATGCATATTATCAGATTACGGTGCACTGAAAAAAGAAATCAACAAAAGAAAAACTTCACAATATGCAAAAGCTCTCAGAAAATTAACATACTCCTAAACAACCAATGGATCATAGAAGAAATCAAGGAAGAAATTTAAATTTTTCTGGAAGAGTATGAAAATGACTGTACCACTCAAAACAACCTCTGAGACACTATGAAAGCAGATATAATTGGAAAATTAATCAATGCACACATTCGGAAAACAGAGCAAGTCCAAATAAATAATCTCATGAAAAATCTTAAGACATTTGAGAAACAACAACAAACCAGCCCCGAACTGAAATTAAGGAGAAAAATAATAAAGACGAGAGCAGAAATCAATGAAATTGAGCCTAAAAAAAATGAAAAAAAATCAACAAGCTAAAGACTGGGTTCTTTCAAAGAATGAATACAGGTGCTACAGAGGCTCTGAACTCCTCACAGCCAGACACAAGGTCACGGTGGTGCCACACTCTGGGGTGTGCTCCACCTAGCCACCTGGGTGCCAGAGATTCTGAACTCCACCAGGTCAGGCATAAGGCCCCAGCACCACACTCCGGGAGTGAGTCCTTGCTAGCTGCACAGAGGATCTGAGCTCTGCCAAGCCCAGCATTCCAGTACAATCTGTCAGGGGAATGCCCAGCCAGCCTCACAGGACACAAAGGTACTGAGCCCAACCCAGCCCAGAGGTGTATCATCAGGGAGCAACCAACATAGCTAGTGGGTCTTGGAGAATCTGACCTCTGCCCATCAGAGCACCTAGTTACATAGTTTAGGGGTGTGACCACTCACAAGGTCCTGGAGGTTGTGAACTCCACCCAGACAGGAGCAGAGCCCCAGTACCATACACCAGGGGCACATTCTGGCTAGCCCTGTACTCTAGAGACTCTGAACTCCTTGCAGCCAGATGCAAGGTTCTGGTGGTGCCACATTCTAGGGTGCACTCTGCCTAGCCACCTAGGTCCTGGAGATTCTGAACTCCACCCAGCTATTCACAAGGCCCTGGCACCACACCCCAGGGGTGCATCTTTGCTAGCCACCTACATTGCACAGGTTCTGAACTCTACACAGCCAGGTTCTAGACCCTGGCAACAAGCTCCAGGAGTGTGCCCCTGCTAGCTGCAGAAAGGATACAAGCTTTGCCCAGGACAGCATCCCAGAACAACCAAACACAGTACATCAGGGGAACACACTGTCAGCCTGACAGGCCACAGAGCACAAGGATCTGGCACCACAGTTTTTGGGGTGTGCCCTGGCTAGCCATGGATATATTGGAGGACTGAAGCTTCACCCAGTACAGTGTCCTAGTGCAATCCATTGGGAGGCTGCTTAGCCAGCAACACAGGTTCCAGAGGAAAATGACAAAACAAAAGAGCGAGATGCACCCCAGTCCTCCAACCCACTGAGAACACACCCAAGAGACAATGAAACGGAAGACACTGAAAATCACACAACTGACCTTACTGAAATGATAGCAACTGAAGTAAAGAAACATGAAGCTATAGAGAAAATCAGATCAGAAATAATCTCTCAGGTGAAAAATGAAATGACAAACAATATGAAAGAAATGCTGTATGTATCTAAAGATCAAGAAAAAAAATAGAACATATGAAAATGATGGAAACTTTGAATGAACAAAATAAGACACAAACAGAATGCATGAAACAGATTTGAAGAGATATTCAGGAAATTAAAAATTCCATTGAAAGTTGGCCAAACCGCTTGAATGAAGCTGAAGATAGACTCTCAGACTTCGAAGACAGCATGGAAGCTTATGATCATGAAACAAAACATCTCTTAAAATTAACAAGGAATCAAGAAACAACAATTCAACAGGTGTAAGATGATGCAAAGAGAAACAATATAATATTGATAGTTGTCAATGAAAAAGCAGGGGTCAATTTGAATGACTTACAAAGACTATTTGCAGAAATAACAGCAGAAAATTTTCCAAACATCAAAAGAGAATCTGATGTACAAATCAATGAGGCATTCAGAATCCCAAATAACCATAAACAAAATAAATCTTCACCCAGACATATAATAAGTAGGATATCAAAAATTCAGCACAAGAACAGAATACTAAAAGCTGTCAGAGAAAAGAAACAGGTCACCCACGAAGGAAAGACTATCAGAATCATGGCAGACTTCTCAACACAAACCTTCAAGTCAAGAAGAGCTTGGAGTGAAGTAACTCAAATCCTGAAAGAAAACAACTTTCAACCCAGATTGATGTACCCTGAAAAACTATCTTTAAAAATTGATGAAGAAATAACATACTTCCAAAACAAAGAACAACTGAAGAAAGTCATGGCCACCAAACCAATACTATATTCTAGAAAGAGACAAAGATAACCACAATACCAAGAACAACAGAAAAAGCAAACAACTAAGCATAGGGCAAACAACTGAACAGAAAATTTAGAAAAGCAACAAGAGAAAGATAACATGACAGTGATAAGTCAGTACATATCAGTTATATCAATAAATGTAAATGGTCTCAACTCACGAATAAAAAGAAACAGACTGGGAAAGTTGGTTAAGAAATAAAATCCAACAATATGCTATATACAAGAAACACATTTAACTCAAAAGGAAAGTCACAGACTAAAAATCAAGGATGCAAAACAATACTCCATGAAACAGGAACCCAGAAAAAAGCAGGGGTAGCTATTTTGTGTGCAGACAATACGAACTTCAAACCAACAATGATCAAAAGAGATAAAGAAGGTCACTGCATGCTTGTTAGGGGAAAATTTCATGAGGAAGAGGTAACAATCATAAATATATATGCACCAAGTACAGGAGCACCCAACTATGTAAGACAAATATTAACAGACATGACAAATCAAATAAGCAATAATGTAATTTTAATGGAGGACCTTAATAATCCATTGACACAGAGACAGATGAACTAAACAAAAAATCATCTGAGAAATAAAAGAACCGAATCAAATCTGTGAACAAATGGACTTAGTAGACATGCACAGAGTGTTCTACCCAACATCAGAATACACATTCTTCTCAGCTGCACATAGGTCATTTTCTAAAATAGATCATATACGAGCTCACAGAAAATGCTTAAGTAAATGCAAAGGAATTCAAATAATTCCATGCATATTATCTGACCTAGCGCAATAAAATTGGACATGAATGACAAAAAATGCATAAGAACCCCATAACACATGGAAATTAAATAACACTCTCCTAAACAATCAATGGGTCACAGAAGAAATTAAACAAGAAATTAATTAATATCTACAATCAAACAAAACTACAAATACAAATTACCGGAACCCATGGGACACAAAGAAAGCAGTCCTCAGAGAAGAATTTATAGCACTAAACTCCCACATCAGAAAAATGGAAAGAACACACATAAACAATCTAATGATGCACCTCAAATTTCTAGAAAAAGAAGAGCAAGTCAAGTCCCAAACCGAAAGAAGGGAGGAAATTATAAAGATCAGAGCAGAAATTAAAGCAATTGAAACTAAGAAAACAATACAAAGAATTAATGAATTGAACAGTTGGTTCTCTGAAAGAGTAAATAAAATTGATAAACCCCTAGCCAACCTTATCAAAAACAGGAAAGAAAAAGCTCAAATCCATGCAATAAGAAATGAAAAGGGTGAAATCACTACAGACCCTGTGGAAATACAGAAGATCACCAATGCCTACTTCAAAAACCTTTACTCCCATAGGTTCGATAACACAGAAGAAATGGACAGATTCCTAGAAACCTATGAATTACCGAAGTTGAATCAAGAAGATGTAAAACTGCTGAATAACACAATTTTAGCTAATGAAATTGAAAATGTCATTAGAACCTTATCAACAAAGAAAAGTCCAGGTTCTGATGGATTCACTGCTGAATTTTACAAAAAATTTAGGGAAGACTTCATGCCAACACTCCTCAAACTCTTCAATGAAATTGAAAGGGAAGCAAGTCTCCCTAACTCATTCCTGGAAGCAAGTAATACACTAAGACCAAAACCAGAGAAAAACCCAACCAAAAAAGAAAATTACAGGCCAATCTCCCTAATGAACATAGATGCAAAAATCCTCAATAAAATACTGGAAAACAGTATACAGCAGATTATCACGAAGATTATACACCATGATCAAGTTGGATACATCCCAGGAATGCAGGGATGGTTCAACATACACAAATCAATACATGTAATACACCATATCCACAGGGCCAAAGACAAGAATCACACGATCATCTCAATAGATGCAGAAAAAGCTTGCAACATAATCCAACACTCATTCATGATAAAAACCCTACAGAAAATCGGAATAGATGGTCTCTACCTCAACCTGATAAAAGCCATACATGATAAAGCAACAGCCAACATTTTACTAAATGGAGAAAAACTGAAAAATTTCAACCTAATATCAGGAACAAGACAAGGATGTTCATTATCACCACTCCTATTAAATATAGTTCTCAAAACATTAGCCAGAGCAATTAGACAAGAGAGAGAAATAAAGGGGATGAGGATAGGAAAGGAAGAAATTAAATTATCATTCTTTGCAGATGATATGATACTCTACATAGAAAACCCACAAAAATCCATTGTAAGACTTCTAGATGTAATAACCAAATTCAGAAATGTTGCTGGATACAAGGTCAACACTCAAAAATCAGTAGCATTCCTGTACACAAACAACAAATTCACTGAGAGAGAAATAAGGGAAACCACACCCTTCACTATAACATCCAAAAAAATGAAATATTTAGGAATCAGTCTAACAAAAGAAGTAAAAGATCTGTATAGTGAAAATTACATTACTCTGAAAAAGGAAATCAAAGAGGATTTCAGAAAATGGAGAGATATTCCCTGTTCATGGATAGGAAAAACAAACATGGTGAAAATGGCCATTCTTCCAAAATTGTTATGCACATTTAATGCAATCCCAATCATACTAACACTGGCCTACCTCACAGAGTTAGAGAAATCATCCCTAAAATTCATCTGGAACCCAAAGAGACCTAAGATAGCAAAGGAAATTCTGGGCAAGAAAGGTAAGGCAGGAGTCATTGCAATTCTCAACTTGAAATAATATTACAAAGATACTGTGATAAAAATCAGCATGGCACCAGAATAAAAACAGACCTGAAGATCAATGGAATATATCTATTGATTAGAAAATACAGTCACAACTACAAACACACTCAGCCACCTTATCTTTGACAAAGGGGCCAAACATGTACATTCTTTAATAAGTGATGCTGGAAAAACTGGCTTTCCATATGCTGTAAACTAAAACTAGATCCATGTCTATCACCATGTGCTAAAATAAAGTCAAAATGGATCAAAGATCTGAATATTAAAACAGAGACACTAACTTTGCTGGAAGACAAAGTAGGTAAAAATCCTGACAACATAGGAGTAGGCAGAGAGTTCATGAACAAAAATCAAACTGCACGGGAAATACTTCCAAGAATTGACAACTGGGATCTCCTCTTATTAAAAAGTTTCTGCATGTGAAAAGAAATCTCCAAAAGAGTGAAAAGAAAACACACAAATTAAGAAAATATCTTAGCCAACTGTCCCTCAGACAAAGGACTTCTATCAAAAACATACAAAGAATTAAAAAAAAAAAATTAGGCCCCTAAAATTCAAGGACCCAAGCCAAAAACAGGCATCTGAGATGAAACACACGTCTCAGAGGAAGAAATACAAATGGCAAATAAATATATGAAAAAATGTTCAACATCAATGATCATTCAAGAAATGCAAATTAAAACAACACTGAGATTCCATCTCACCCCAGAAAGAATGGCCAAGATCAAGAAATCAACCAATAACAAATGCTGGAGGGGTTGTGGGGAAAAAGGAACTCTGCTCCACTGTTGATGGGAGTGTAGGCTGGTGCAACCACTGTGGAAATCAGGGTGGAGACTCCTCAAGAAGCTAGGATTAGAGATCCCATTTGAACCAGTTATCCTGTTTCTGGGCATTTTCCCAGAAGAATTGAAAACATCATACCACAGTGATATATGTGCACCCATGTTTATAACAACCCAATTTGTAACAGCCAAATCTTGGAAACAACCCAAGTGCCCATCAATCTAGGAATGGATAAAAACGATGTGCTATTTTTATACAATGGAGTACTACTCAGCTATCAAGAAAGATTACATCAGCCGGGAGTTTGGCTCAGTGGCTTAAGCACCTGCTTGGCAGGTGCGAGGTTGTGAGTTCAATCTCCAGCACTGACAAAAAAAAAAGAAGAAAGAAAGATTGCATCGAGACCTTTATAAGTAAATGGACACGACTTGAGAACATACTCATCAGTGAAATAAATCAAACTCACATGTGTAAATACTGCATTGTCTCCCTAGTGTAAGAAATTCAAAAAGTATGAATGATCCAAAATCTACAATATATACTCTGCAAGGGTAAGAAATTACTCAAAGAGGAAAAGTAATTGAGTTAGGGGAAAGGAGGAAAGAAGGAAGGGAAAAGGAAAAGACATAAATTTATATATATGTATATATAAGATAGTTAAAATGACTATGCTACTAAATGTATTAGTTATTGAAAAAGAACAGTTAATACTCATATGATTAGATCAATTTTACATGTCTATATCTGTTAATCTGGACAACCCTTTTGAAGGTAATTATATTCAATATAACAACCATTGTCAAATTCCTATCTTCTTGTTTTGTAAACCTATAATGTTTTTGTATTGGATTTGTTGTTGTTTGTTTGTCTCTTTTGCTTTTTGTATTTCTTTTCTGTGTCTTTTTTCTCTTAAATAAAAAAAACATATATAACAGATAAGCAGTTAGCCAGCCCACCAAAAGTAAAAGACTCACATAATGCAATTAGAAATGAAAAAATTAAATGAAGACAGAAACTGTTAAAATCTGAAGACAATAACTACCTCAAAAATTATATTCCAAAAATTATCAAATTTTGAAGAAATAGACAGTTTCCTAGACATAAACTACCAAAACTAACCCACAAAGACACAAATATGTTTAACAACCCAACAGCAAGCAATAAAATCCACTCGGTAATAAAAAATCTACTAAAAAAAAATCCAAAGACCTGATAGATTCACTAGTGCATTCTACAAATCCTTTAAGGATATTATACCACTAACTTCTCAGGCTCTTTAAAGAAACTGAAAGTGACAGAGTACTCCCAAATTCATTGCGAAGCCAGTATCACCTGATCCCCCAAACCAGGTAACAACCCAACTAAAAAAGCAAACTATAGGCCAATTGCTTTCTGAACATAGATGCAATAATCCTTAAGAAGATATTAACAAATAGAATGCAGTACATTATCAAAAGGATGGTACATCAAGTACATTTCATTCCAGAGATTCAAGGATGGTTCATCATTAGTAAATCAATAAATGTAATACACATCACACAAACAGGAGCAAGATCAAAACCACATGATCATATCAACAGATGCAGAAAAGGCAACAAAAATCCAACACTGCTTCATGATTAAAACCCTAAAGAAAATAGGTATAGAAAAATCATACTTGAATATGACAAAAGCAGTTTATGATGAAGCAATAGCCAGCAACATACTAAATGGGGAAACACTAAAAGCATCCCCCCTAGGAACACGATAAAGACGTTTACTATCACTTCTATTCAACATAGTATTTTAAACATTAGCCAGAACAGTTAGGCAATTAGGAATAAACATAAACATATAGGAAAGGAAGAACATAAGTTATCATTATTTGCAGATGGCATGATGTTCTACATAGAAGACCCAAAGAACTCCACCAAAAAACTCTTAGAATAACCAACTTCAGCAAAATAGCAAGACACAAGTTCAACACATGAAAATTATTAGCATTTGTGTATACAAATAATGAACAGAATGAGAAGAAAATTATGAAATACCATTGATAGTAACTTCGAGAAAAGAAACATTTAGGAATTAATCGGAAGTGAAAGAACTCTATAAAGAAAACTAGACTACTCTGAAGAAGGAGAGTGAAGAGGACATCAGAAAATGGAAAGATGTCCTCTGCTCCTGGATAGGTAGAACCAATAGTGTCATAATGGTCATGCTTCCAAAACTGTTATACAGATTCAATGCAATTCCAGTCAAAATATCAATAACATAGTTTACAGATTTAGAGAAAAAAATCCCAAAATTTGAATGTAACCAGAAGAGACCCAGAATACCAAAAGTAGTATTGGGCAATAAAAGCAAAGCAGGCAGCATAACAATATCTGAAGCTATACTATAAAGCAATACTGATACTGAAAAGTAAAAAAGGCACACTGCTAGAAGAAAAACAGATATGTGGCTCAGTGGAACAGAACTGAGGATATAGAAACCTCCCAGACATATTCAACTATTTGATCTTTGACAAAAGAGCCAAAAGCACATGTTGGAAGAAAGATAGCCTGTTCCACAAGTAGTGCTGTGAAAACTGTGGTCCATTGAAGAATGAATTTTATCTCCCACCAAATACTAAATTAAAGTCAAAATGGATCAAAGATCTAAACATTAAACCTTCAGGAAGAAAAAACAGGCAAAGTACTTGAAGACCTAGGCGTAGGAAAGGGTTTTCTAAACAGAAACTCAAACACAAGAAATAGCAGCAAAAATCAATGAAGCTAAAAAGCTTCTGTGCAGCAAAGAATCAGGACAGTCAAGAGACAAGCTATAGAATGAGAAAAAGTCGCCAGCTACTCCTCAGACAGAGAACTATATCTAGAATATAGAAAGAACTAAAAAAAACTAAACCACTTGGGCCGGGGATTTAACTTAGCAGCTCAAGTGCTTGCCTATTAAGCACAAGGTCATGAGTTGGATCCTCAGTACAAAAAAAAAAAAATTAAACCACCTAACATTAAAGACTCAGTCAAGAAATGGGCAAGAGAAAGGAATAGACACTTCACAGAGAAAGAGATATGAATGCTCAACAAATATATGAAAATGTCTAACATCTCTGGCTATTAGAGAAATGCAAATTAAAATAATGCTAAGTTTCTATCTTACTCCAGAAAGAATAAGAATCTTAGGAAATCAAACAATAATAAATGCTGATGTGACTTAAGTAAAAAAAGAACCCGCCTGCATGGCTGGTGGGAATTCAGACTAGTACAACCATTAAGGAAATCAGTGTGGAGATTTCTCAAAGAACTAAAATTAGAAATTACATATGACCCAGGTATCCCACTGCTAGATATCTCCCCAAAAAAGCTTAAATCATCATACTACAGCGATACATGAATACCAGTATTTATAGTGGTACCACTCATAAATACTGAAAGCAGCTTGTATACCCATCAACAAATGACTGAATAAAGAAAATATAATCTCTCTATATAATAGAATACTACTTGGCTATAAAGAATGACACATTTGAGATATTTGTGGAAAAATGAATTCACCTGCAAAATATAATGTTGAATGAAATAAACCACACAAGCTTAAATACTGTATGGTATCTCTCATTTGAGTGAGGCAAAGTACAAAGAAAATTATAAAAGATGGAAAGAAAGGTACAAGGAGATGTATCTCTTGCAATAGGAAAGTGGTCCAAAGAAACAAGGGTGGAGGGTAAGGAGGAGGAGATGGGGAAATGAGAGGAATAAAGATGTTCCATGTATAAGAACATAATAACCCCAATTAATGTAAACACTATATGCCATAACAAGAGCTAAGATAAATAACATCAACAAGTATGAAAAAGGGAATAGGGAAACTACAGCAAGAGGCAGGAGGGAGAGAAAAAAGGAAGAGGATTTTAAAAATAAGAAACAAGCTATAATATGTACATTCAACCAATCTCCAAGATGACTGTAAACTGCATGAATTGCAAACATGTGTTAATAAAATTTTTTAAAAATTTAAAAAACAAACAAACAATAAAGCCTAGTTTGCCTAGTTTTATGAACCTCCATCTGGGTTTGTATACTCCAATGAGCTATTTAGACTTCATTGACTTCTTGCTATTTGGTTTTTAATATCTTCTTCATTTGTAGTACTTAACCATTTTGCTCTCTTTAAGCTTGGTTACATACACCCAAATTCAATTCTTATATTTTATCTAGTTTCCACTTGCTGTGATTTAAATGTGTCCCTTAAAGTTCATTTGTTAGCAACTGCCATGAGAAAACAAAGCAACAAACTGCCTCCAAAAATTCACAACTACCTAAAATCTGATCTTATTGAAGTGGATAAATATCCAGGTGACTCAAAAAGTAAATGACTGAAGGGATCAAAGAGGAAACAAATAAGAATTAAGCAATTACTAAGATTCTCAATGAACTAAAATATGTGAATAAGCAATTGAATAAATTAAGAACAACAATGTAGGATATGAATGATCACTTTAGAAAAGAATTAGAGGTTATGAAAACAAATTGAACAGAAGTCATGGAAATAAAAAACTGAACTGAAAATTCTGACAGTAAATATGATTAGTCAAAAGACAGGGTATCAGAACCTGATTACAAAGTTGACATAGAAAACTAACTCAGTAATAATTTTTTAAAAAGACAATAAAAATATAATCCAATAGCTCCTAAATGTCTCCAAAAAACAAACCTAAGGATTATTGAAATTTATGTTGGTGAAAGTTAGAAACTAATGGTGTAACAAATATATTCACTAAAATTATTACAGAAAATTTTTCAAACATACAAACTGAGATAGACACCTAAGCAAATGTGGTATTCAGAACCCCTAATAAACAAAACCAGAAAAGACACTCTCCAAAAACACATCACAGTCAAAATGTCAGAAATTCAGAACAAATAGAGACTACTAAAATCCATCAGAGAAAAATGCCAAATAACCTGTAAAGGTAAATCAGAGTAATAGCGGATGTCTCAATGCAAACCTTGAAAGTAAGAGATCTTGGAGTAAAGTTATTCAAACTCTACAAGAAAATAATTGCCAATACAGATTACTAAATTCTGCTAAACTATCCATTAAAATTGATGGAGAAACAAAGACTGTCTGTGAAAAAAAGAGAATCCTAAGAAATACATGACCATGAAACCAGTGTTGCAGAAAATACTGGAGAAGTGTAAACAGAGACGAGATCAATATTACCAAAGAGCTCAAAGGAAAGATGACATCTAACTAGGAACATAATTAAACAAAGGGAAAATAAAAAAGGAATCAAGTACTAGAAAAACTGTGCAACAGGAATCACAAAATATCTCTTATGGTTTAAATCTAAAATGTCTCTTGAAACTCTTATGTTGAGAGGTGGGGCCTACTCAAAAGTGGGTCAATGGGCAAGTGACCTGAAAGAATGTATTTTTGTTTCTAGCTCCTTTCTTCTCTCCTGCCTCCTTCCTGCCATGATATGAGCAACTCTCCTCTGCCAATCCCATTTCAGCGATCCCATTTCTGACTCAAATCCAGCCAACCATGGACTGAATTCTCTGAAAAACTATGAGCCAAAATAAACTTCTGCTCCTTTAAGTTGCACATATCAGGTAATTTATCTCAGTGACAAGAAAGAAACTGGTACAAAAATTGATACCACAGAAGGGGAGTCATTGCTATGACTATACCTGACCCTGTAGTTCAGAAGCCTTTGGAGCTGGTGTGGGGAAAGAATGTGGGTATGGTTAGAGACAGAGTACAAAAGACTTAGAATGCTATAAAAAGAATAAGAAGAGACTGATGGTAGAGTCCACTCAGAGCTCAGAAGACCAGAGTGCTGGTAGAAATGAGAACAGAAAAGGCCAGGCTGAGGATGTTTGGGTTGGGAACAAGGACACCATTAACAGTTAGCCTAGAGGTCATGTGTGTTACAATCTGGCAGAAAATTTGTCTAAATTTTGACCATGTTCTAAGACTGCAGGAAACTGACATTGAAGATAGTGAACTAATTTGGTAAAAGAAATTTCAAGGCAGCCCAATGTTCAGGCTATGGCATGAATATTGCTGGATACTTTCAGCCAGATTTACAATGAGAATGAGGAACAAGAAAATACAGCCAAAGTTGTATAAAGGTTGCTGGTATCCAAAAAGGAAGTGCTGCAGAATTGGGGACAAAAGAGTTGTGGCTGCTGAAGAAATTGATGCCATTTAAAAGGAATCAAGTACTCTGTACAGAAATAAGAACAATACCTTCAGAACATCTCAAAAATCAGTAAGACCCTACCTATCACAAGTTCAAAGATGCAGAAGAATAAACCTTTCATTTTAGAAGACAGCCTTTGGGTTCCCTGTTTGAAGGAGGCCTCCTAGGGAATTGGTTCCCCAGGATTCACTTCAAAGTTCTCATCCATCAGGCACTCAGAGGTCTCTGCAGCAGTGGTCCAAGGGGGCCAGGTTACTGCTCTAAAACCAGGACAGGACAAGAGTGTGAACTCTCACCAGTCTTATGCATACAGTACTCAAAACGTTACCCAGAGCAATTAGGCAAGAAAAATAAAGAAAATATGAATAAGAAAGGAAGAAGTTAAATTATTTCTATTAACAAATGATATGATCCTTTACATAGAATACCCAAAACAACTCCACCAGAAGACTTTTAGAACTGATAAGTAAATTTGGCCAAGTAGCAGGATGCAAAATCAGTACACAAAAATCAATAATGTCCTAGTACACCAATAAGAAATCTAATGAGAAAGGAATCAGACAAATAATTCCATTCAAGGTACTTAAAAAAATTAAATATCTATGAATTAACCTAACCAAGGAGGTTAAGATCTCTATAATGAAAATTATAGAACTCTAAAGAAAATGAGAAGATATTTCCTGTTCCTGGATAGGTAGAATTAATATCATTAAAATGGCCATGTTACCAAAAGTGATATGCAGATTTAGTGAAATCCCTATTGTAAATCAAAAACATTCTTTACAGAACTAGCAAAAACAATCTTATAATGCATAGAGAAGCAAAAATGACACAGACTAAACATACTAATCCTGAGTAAAAACAAAATTAAAAAAACAAAGTGGGGGGCATCACAATTCCCTATTTCATTACACTATAAAAGCATAATACAAAAACAGCATGGTACTTGCAGAAAAATAGGAATACAGTCCAATGAAATGAAGGATATAGAAACAACTCCTTCTACTTTTAAGTCAACTGATCTTGAAAATGAGGCTAAAGCATATGCTAGAGAAAAGACAGACTCTTTAATAAATGGTGCTAGGGAAACTAGCACATGCAGAAGAATAAAACTAGACCAAAATCTCTCATTCTGTTCTAAAGTCAAATCAAAATATATGGATCAGAGATCTAAATATAAAGACAGAAATGCTGAAACCACAGAAAGATAACAAAAGGAAAACTCTTAAAGCTGTAGGCATGGGCAAGGACTTCCTGAACAGAACTCCAATAGTTAAAAATACCAAGAATCACCAACGGGGCTACATTAAATTAAACATCTGCACAGCAAAGAAAACAATCAAAAAGAGTGAAGAGAAACTCTACAGAATGGAAAAGCATTTGCCAGCTACTCTTCTGACGGATGACTAATATCTAGAATATATAAATAACTCCAAAAAATTAACACCAAAAACCTAAACAATCCAGTCAGAAAAATGGGCATAGAAACTGAACAGACATTTCTCAAAAGAAAAAGTAAAAACATTCAATGAGTACATGAAAAAAATGCTCATCATATTTAGCCATTAGGGAAATACAAATCAAAACAACTCTAGTATTCTATCTTAAACTAGTCAGAATCATTAAGAACTCACAGAACAACAAATGAAGATAAGGATGTAGAGAAAAAGGAATCTTTCTATATTGTTTAGTGAGAATGTGAACTAGTAAAACCATTATGGAAACTAGTATGGAAATTTCTCAAAAATTAAAAATAGAAATTTCATTTCATTTAGCTATACCCATTCAGTCATAAAGAAGAATGATTTCATTTGCAAGAAAATGATAGATCTTGAGACCACAATGTTAAGTGAAATATATCAGACACAGAAAAGTTAAATATATGAGAAACTTAAAATATAAAGAGTAAAATAAGTCAGATTTTTTCAAAGCAGGAATTGAGATCAAAAAGGAGAGAGTGGAGGGTACAGAGACAGGAAAGGAGATTTGAAAATGATTAGACCTGTTAGATTTATATATGTGCCAATTTCCGAAACAAATGTAAATTTCACTTCCTGCAAACATATACCAGTTTTTGTTTTGTTTTGTTTTAGGTTTTTTGTTTTTTTTTTTTGCAGGGGGAGGGGTACCAGAGATCAAACTCATGACCTTGCACTTGCCAGGCAGGCACTTGTGCCACTGAGCTAAATTCCCAGTCCCTATACTAGTTTTTTTTTAAAGTTCCTTTGTTGAAAACTTCATCCCCAGTGCTGAAAACTGGAGTGAGAGTTGATTATGTCATGAAACTTCTGCCCTCATGAATGGACTAATGATAATATTTCAGGAGTGGGTTAATTACCATGGAAGTGGGTTTTTTATAAAAGGATAAATTCAATTACATTCCCTTTTGTGTGCCATCTCCCACAGAATGATACAGCAAGAAGGTCTTTACCAGATGCCAGTTCCTTTTTATTAGACTCTCCAGCCTCCAGATCTTTAGGGAATAAATTCCTATTGTTTATGAATTACCCAGTGTATGGTATTTTGTTAGAGCAGGAAAAAAAAAAAGACTAATACACAATTACATGTGTTTCCAGGAGTTTTCTTTCATGTTAGCAGAACCCTGACAACAAAAAATGACAATGATAGTATAAGACAGATAAATTACCAAAAATTCCAAGTAGATCTAAAGTTCATATGTGAAAAATTAAATTAACACAGCAACACCTTTTTGTTTTAAATAACTACGTTGGGTTTAAGTCAGGAATGCAAGGATGAAAAACTGAATACTAGAACACTGAATGACAAATAATGTAATCCAGGAGTCAGCAAACTTCAGACAGGAAGTATGTGAGGCTATACATGCCATATACAACCTTTATTACATGTTCTTTTTTAATTTGTTCTTTCTTGTTGTTGTTTACAATTCTTTAAAAATGTAAAAACCCATCTTAGCTTACAGGCCATACAAACACAAGCCATAGTTTGCCAATACCTGGTACAGTTCTATATGCTCAGAATGTGAGAGCAAAATCAAATGATTATCTCAATAGATACACAAAAATATATTCTATAATATCCAACATCTGTTCATGATTTTTTAAAATCTATATATGAAATAGGAAGATAACTGCATTAACTCAGTAAGGGTTACCCACTTAAAACCAATAGCAAACTTCTTTCTTTTTTTTTTTTTTTAAAGATAGTAAAATCCAACAAAACAGAACAGAACAAAGTCAATCAAAACAAAGCAGTAGAACTGGTACAGAACTTCAAAGAAAGATACTATGAAAACTATAGCTACTATAGTATATCTTGTTATTTTCAGAACAGTTGACCATTCCAACAGGTATAGTAAAATTAAACCAAAAACAAAACACAATAAAACCAATAAAATCAGAATATAAAATAAAGCAAAAAAAAATTAATCAGAATAAAGCAAAACAATGAGAACAATATTGGGCCTCAAAGACAAGACAAAAGAGAATCTCCCATATTTGCTACATTGCCTACTGTCATCTTCCAAAGAGATGCTCATGCTGCCAGCCCCAGGCCTGCAAAATCAACGAAACAATACTAGCATTAGTCGCTTTATGTACCTTAGTTGCTATCAATTTAGCCGGACCTCTGAACCAGCAGGTTGCTGACGGTGCGGGGCGGGGGTCCTTGATAGGTGGTAGGCACAGGGGAGGCACGTTTCTCTTCCTAGAGTCCGCGCCAGTCGCGCACACCCCCAGAAGGCAGACTAGTTGTCTTCTGGTTGGAGCCACTCTGACTCAGCCGGGTGGGTTCTTGAGAGGCCCATCTCTCTCTCTCCAAACTTCTTTCTTAATAAAGAAATCTTGGCTTCTCTATTTAAGATTGTAAATGAGATAAAAATGCCCAGGGTTTGTACTCCTACTCAACATTGTATTATAGATAGAGTAGTAATGAGTGGGGGAACTAAAGGCTTATAAGGTTTACAAAGGAAAACCAAAATTATCACCATAAAATAAATATGATTGTCCATATAGAAAGTGCTGGAAAATACAGATAAACATATTAGGAATAACAACAGAGTTTAGCAATAAGGCTACAAATGGGATCAAAATGTCTACCTATTCATGTTGATCTTACTCTGTAGTGGCACCTAAAGGAACTAAATTAAGCTAATTTTCTTCCAAAGAGAATTTGGCATTGGCTTCTGCCTAGTAAAACTGGACACTACTGTCCTGGGATTATCCCTTTCAGGTTATTAGGCAATTGCTTAATGTGGTGCCTCACATTGAAGTTCCTAACAACTGGCAGAGTCCAAAGCTTAGTCACCTACTCCCAACACTGGTATTGATATTTGCCTCCAGGGCAAAACTAGAAGCTGTTCATATTGAGAACTTTGATTCCCACACCTTGGAGTTTATCAGTGTTGTTTGTTATATTCACATCTTTGGGAGTTTCCTTTACTTCTTAACATAATGCTGTTACTCAGGAAGTGTCTTTTCCAGGACTTAGTCACATTATAATAGAAGGCCAGTCTGAGCATCTAGTGCAAAGTTTGTTTTATAAAACCTAGTACATATAAAAAAAGATTAAAAATAAAATCTCCAAAATGTTAACATTTGTTTTCAGATAATAAATCACAGGTAACTTCTTCTCTCTTCTGTATTTTCCATATCTTCTATTCATGTTATTTATTTAAAAGCAAACAATCCATTTTATTTTTTAAAAGACAGTGGAGACAGTGACACATGCCTGTAATCCTAGAACTCAAGAAGACTGAGGCAAAAAGATTGCAAATTTGAGTACCAACTGCACAACTTAGCAAGATCTTGACTGAAAATAAAATATAAAAATGGACTGGGGATGTACCTTAGTGACATGGATCATGGATTTAATCCCCAGTAACACTAATATTCTCTCTCTCTGTCTGTCTCTCTCTCTCTCTCTCTCTCTCTCTCTCTCTATCTCTCATAGAGAGATAGAGAGAGAGAGAGACAAAGACAGAAAGAGAGAGAGAACATGGTTTTTTAAAAAGAACTATTTTTTAAGTTACAGAAAAACACAAAAGAATATTTATCAAGCACATAATTGCTTTTCAAATAGTGTCTTAATTCATCCTCATAAAAATTCTGTAACTTAAGTATCATTATCCCCTTTTTTGAAGAAGAATTAAAAAAGGCCCAAAAGGTTAAGTAATTTGCTCAAGTGACAGAATTGGGATTTGAATTCGGAAATCCTTGTTCCAAGGCCAGTGCTTTTTTTCACTGAACTATGCTGCCTCCCACAAGAGCATTTTCACATTACCACCTGCTAGTTCTAATTAAGAGATAGTAATTAAACAATTCTCCACTCCCGACAATATTTAAGCTACTGGCACTTTCAAGAAATTAATATGAGCAGCTCTTTATCTGCTGGAAGATATTATATTTAAACATAATAAACTACAAACTATTAGAGAAACAAAAAACTGCAGTATGATACAGTTAGATGCTTCTTCAAAGCATCATTAATCATATTATCTACTAGTAAGACATGAAGCATAAAAATGTTATTTAATGACCACTAATAAAAATGTTCAACTTGGCAAGTAAATAAATACGAATTAAAATAGCAATGATATATCTATCATTTTGATTTTTTTTAAATAGTAATTGCCAGGTTGGGCAAAAGTGCTGTTCTTATATATCTTAGGAAATAATGTAACTGGCAAAAATTTAGTGTTACCTACTTTGAAGGTAACAATACACAATATATTAAGTGTTAATCTCCTATTATGTTTCGAAATTCTCTATCATCATTTTTATTCTTTGTTTTTACAATTTTTAAAAAAGCCATTTATGACCAACCAAAGGTCAACATCATATCAAATACGAAGAAGTAAAAGCTTTCCTTCTAAAATCAGGAACAAGACAAGGATGTATGTATGCTATTACCACTACCATTCAATGTAGTTCTCAAAACATTAGCCAGAGCAATCAGGCAAAGAGAGAGGAGAGACAGAGAGAGACAGAGAAACAGAAAGAGAGAGAGAGAGAGGACAAGTACAGAAAAGGAAAAAAACTCAGTTTTTGCCAACTGATAATATAGACACTTCTAAAATATTCATGATTACTAACCAAGTGAGTCCTCATGTGGGACTCTCTAATCCAAAGAAATAATCACAGACATGAATGTAAAGGTTAGTTATATGGATATTCATCTCAAACTGCTTATGACAGAAAAATAAGGGAGAGGAATGTAGAATAAATCTACATCTATAATAATAAATTAGGTTAATAAATTCAGGTAGTTAACAGAGGTGGGACGAGGATTTTGGTTGAAAGGTATAAACTTTCAATTAGGAGAAATAAATTCTGAACTCTATTTCAAGGTGATATAGTTAATAATATTATATATTTCAAATTGCTAAAACAGTGTGTTAGATGTTCTCATCATGAATGATAAGTATGTAAGATAACAGTAATTCAAGTATATATTAATTAGTTTGATTTGATCATTCCACAATGCATAGATGACAAAACATTACAACACACTCCATAAATATATACAATTTTGTGTATTAAAAAAGATAAAAGAAAAAAAGAGGGAAATCATATTCAGTATAGACCAAAGAATTCATCCATTAAAGATAATGACACTGGGTATTAGCATAGAATGGAATTCTTGATACTGCAGTATTTAAAGAAAGTAAAAAACCAATTTGTATACTGGTATGATGGTATGATTGTGCATAGTATTATTATATTTTTATTAACCTGTATTTGGTTATATTTCTATGCATGCAAAACACAAAGTCAATAATAATATTCATCAAAATTTTAATGATAGTTGTATCTGGTGATACTTGGGATTATTTTAATTTTAATTTTTCCTCACTTACATTTTCTTATTTTTCCACAATGAATGCCTACCTGTTACTTGTATTTAAAACTAACTCTAAATATTTTATGAAAAAAAACAAAGAAAAAAGACTGATATAATAGAGTTTTAATAGTGGGTAAGCAAGACTGCTCATACTCTACCACTATGTGATACAAATAAGCTGTTAAATACTATATAAATAAGTTTATATGATAAAAATGATACATATTAGGCTAAACCATTTGTAAATGCTTGTATATGTCTGTTTTTCATTTCTAAAATCAGCAATTTCTTTTTTATGTGCAAAGAAAAAAAACATAAAAATAACAAAAGTTTCAAAACAGGCTAGTGGAACAGTAGCAATAATTAATATATTGAATATTGTAGTCTACGTGGTAGTTACTCAGAGTACATAATCTAGGCATGAAATATTGTCCAAACAATATTAGCACAGATCTTTTCGATGAACTAAGAGAAATTAGCTGTATTACTATCTTGTGTGTGCATATATATATTTTTCTTCCTTTTAACTTTCTTCCTTTCCCCTTTCCCCATCACAATTTCTCTTTTTTTAAGTAGGAAGAAAAATAGAAGTAAAATAAAACAGAGTTTCAAATTAGGCTCATAGAAGAGTAACAATAATTAAGACATTGTGCATTGTTATCTTCATAGTGATTACTCAGAGTACAATATATAGACATAAAATAATGTCCAAACAATATTAGCACAAATCTTTCTTTTCAATGAGCTGAGAGAAAACAACTGTATAACTATCTTAACTATCCTTTCCCTTTCCCCCCATGAGTTTCTCTTTTCTTTTTTAAATAATTTCTTCCTAATTTGCAGTATCTGTTGTACATTTTTTAACTGATTATAACAGGTATAACATCTTGGCTGAAGTAGTACAATTACCAATAACAACTCAAGCACAGCCTGGCTAGTGACAAACTGTGATAACTATCAGCCTAACATCCTTAGCCACAGGAGCAAGTTCTACAGTTATATAATATAATCTAACTTATACGAGGAACTGGTAAGCAATGATTTTCCACTTAATAGAGTATCACTCAATGAAGGTATTAGAGTATCACTCTACAAACTCAAGGGTTACTTTACCCTGTTGCGTAGGGGGTTTAAGAGGGTAGGTTAAAGAGATGAATGAAATTAAATATACTTAGGGTAGGATTGGGGGCATAGGATAATTGTTCAAGTTTTGGGTAATTGTAGGGCACGAGAGAGAAGGATTGAAAGAGAAAGCCTAGGAGTATTAAGGTGAACCAAAAGGACAAGAGACACTGTTTACTCATATGAAAGTATCATAAAATCAAGTGAGATAATTTAAAGAGTAGAAGAGGATGAGTAGAATGAAACAGAAAGGTTAGAGATCTAATCATGAAAGAAAAAGTAAAAAAAGAAAAAAGAATTAGGGAATAAATATAACCACATACATCAAAAAACAACAAGCATTCAGAAGGAAAAACCAAAATGGGACAAAACAGAACAGAGCAAAAAAGAGAAAAGAAAGAAAAAACGTGTAGGGACGGCCCAGCCCACTTCTATTCTGTATGTCTTTATTCCCAAGTACAGTGCTGGTTCAACTAACTTATCACCTGCTGACTTGTATTGTTACTGTTGCCTCTGACTATTTCAAGTTGCTAGTCCCGCCTATTCATCCTGTGCACCCTGGCTGGGGTGCTATTGTGTGGCTGGCATTCCCCTCGGTCTCTGGGTCTTCCCACATGGTTCACCAGGATCCCAGCTATAAGGACGGGAGAGGCCAGACTCCAGCAATTTCAAATAGTTCAATTTATACATATATCAGGAAAAATAAACTGTCAAATTTAATAGTATTCTATAGTTTTGCCTCTT
Organism: Dasyprocta punctata; assembly: GCA_004363535.1. Classification (NCBI taxonomy): domain Eukaryota; kingdom Metazoa; phylum Chordata; class Mammalia; order Rodentia; family Dasyproctidae; genus Dasyprocta; species Dasyprocta punctata. The sequence goes on along the minus strand of RJWM01032177.1, from coordinate 55 downwards.
TTAGATCATCTTTTTTTCCTCTTTAAATTCATTTGTATTTGATTTTTTTCTCCCC